>SKCR01021664.1:0-158711 GCA_019454045.1 Zanthoxylum bungeanum
TCTCATTTAGGTTTGGGGGAGGGAATTAGTTGATTAGTATATTATTTTTAGTTGTGTTTTATTTTTATTTTTAGTCCAAAATTTTTCGAAAAATACAAAAAAATTGAAATTTTTTCAAAAATTACAAAAATATTTTGCGTTTCTGTTTTTATTTTGACTTAAAAGGTGAAATTGGTAAGAGATAGCTGAGTAAGGAGTTTCCACTCCTGAGACGTATCTCAAACCTAATTCGGAACAAGTTAATTTTTGTTTATTTCCTTTTGAATTATTTAATTTGTGAATTCTCCATAATACTGACTAAAATGAATCTTCATATGCTCAGTTGACAAGTATTATCAGCATACATAGTAACATACTGACATGAACTATAATTGAAAAGTTTGTAATATTCAGTGCTCTAGTTTAATTGGAGGAAGCATCTAAAAAAGCGATGGGATAAAAAAAATAAAAAAATGTATAAAAAATAAAAAACGTCTGAGATCCGAATTATTAAGTATGTAAGGGTGTCTTAACACCTAGTGCCCTAAAACCAACTGGTTTGGGAGTCACTGACCCAAAGCTCGTTACATGGATCGAAGATGTTGCCAAAAAATATATATATCTGAAGTCTGAGTAATTAAGTCCGTAGAGGTGTCTTAACACCTAGTGCCCTAAAGCCAACTGGTTTGGGAGTCACTGACCCAAAACTCGCTACATAGATAGATGATATTGTATATAAATAAAAAAAATCAAAAATCAAAGAGAAAAGTCAGAAAAATTATTCCATTGCTGCAAAAAGGTGTGAATTCTGATAAAACTTTAGGACAAAAATATTACTCTCTTATCAACTGCACTTGTGACTGTTGTGGGCAAAAATGAGTTGATTAATATTTTGTTGGCTGTGCATATGGAGAATGGTAAATATAGTCGGAGAATTTACTTATTCAGTAATTTAGAAAGAAAGAAAACAACTAGTAACTTGAAGTAAAAGTTTCACCTGATTAGTCACTAACTTCTTTATTCTCTTTTCTATTGTCTTTTTGCTTTTGTGTGCATTAGTTTTATTATCTTTTTACTTTTGTAAAACGTTTGTGGGTATCGTTGCTGTAAGCCCTCACAAGACTATAACTCGTCCACTAGGGACACCTAGGGGTTTAAAGGCTTGTTGCATATGCTAAATGCAACTGTGATCCCTACGAAAGTGGCTTAGTTTAATTTTAATTGTTTCTTGTATTTTATTTTGTTGTTTTGCTCAAGGACTAGCAAAATGTTAGGTTTGGGGGTGTGATGAGCAGAAAATATATCAATATTTACCGCCCATTTTACTTAATATTTTGTTTAGTTTCTCGGGTTTGATGAACGTTTTGATGTGTTTTAGTTTATTTTACAGATAAAATAATATTGGGACACAATGAAATCATTTAGGACGAAATGTGGGTCAAATAAGGGCAAAAATTGGACTTGACATATTAATTTTGGAGATTGGAAACTTGAAAGGGCGTTTTAACGAAGTGCAGTTTTGGAAATTTCAATTTTGCGCATCAATCGTATTTTGAGCATAACTTTGTACTCCGGTATCGGATTGAGCTGATTCAAGTTCCAGATTAAAGAAGACTCAAATATCTACAACTCTAAAACACAAAATAATTTCTAATTCTAAATATTTCATGCCCGAAATTGATGAACCATCCAAAAGTGTGTTGTGTGTAATTATTAAAGTCATTTTCAAAGCAAAAAAAAAAATAATAAATAAATAATAAAAATTATCAAATCACCACCAAACATGATAAGCAATTAGTGGAGCAATTAATAATGGATTTGGTGGATGATTTGATGGAGGCAAAATTTTGCCTATAAATACCAAGCCATTTCATTTGTAAATTCATACTTTATTCTAAGGAATTCCTTAAGAATACTAAGAAGATTGTATCTTGTTTGTTTATTTACAGCTTTCAGTAATTAATTTTCGCTTTCTCACTTTCTTTTCTTTACTTTTCAGTTTTTACTTTCCGCAATTTACTTTTACGCACACTATTTTTCTTTCTTTAATTTTCAGTTTTTACTTTTCAGTAATGAGGAGGTAACTCCCCTTTGCTGGGGTAAGAGGTAAAACTTTTATTACTAATATTTAGATTAATCTCCCTTAATTATAATATATAAACTAGTTAAAACCTGACTTAACGAGGATACCGCCATATTGGTCGGTTGGTAATTATTTAAATTGGTTTTAACTGACTAAACTGGATACCGCTTGATTGGTCGGTTGGTAATTAATTATTAATTTGAATTAATCTGGATACTGCCTATATGGCTGGTTGGTAATTATCATGCAAAGTTAATATATTATATTAAGGGAGATATCTAAAATAGAAGTAATAAAAGTGGATCCTTTTACCTCAGCATTTTCTTTTATTGTACTTTTACTTTATTTACTTTTCAGCAATTTACTTTTCAGCATTTACTTTTCAGCAATTTACTTTTCAGCAATTTACTTTCAACATTTACTTTTCAGCATTTAATTTTTTGTATTTTACTTTATGTCTTTTATTTTATTTAAGTTTTTTTACTACCCGTAAATATGTGTCGTAACTAAGCCAATTATCTAGGGTTGTGATGAAATCCAATATCACCGGTTTATAAGGGGTTAAATTATAGTTTGGGTAATTTAAAGGTTTACTTATTAAGTCTTAAGCTTAATGCGTCTTGTTAACTGGCCATTAATAAGATTGATCTGGTAAATCTAAAATAAACTTGACAAATGAATTTTAGGTTACAGCCTTAGACTTAATAGCTCACGATCTTCATTGATGATAGATAACCCTTTAATAGATTTCCTTACAGGATAGACATATACCTGTCGGGCGGGGGTAACCTTTATTGGAACTTAATCTTAATAAATCCAGGTAATTTGGTTGACATAGACATATGGTTCAATTGGGTTATACTGGGTATTTGCATCTGACCATCGACAGAGGCTTTCGCATGATTTAGTGTTCCAGGTTAGTAAACCGATATATTACACAAACATAAAATAACCACTTCATCTTTTAAAAAGATATTGGAAGGATTCACAACCCTGGATAGTTTTATAAATTTGAATTTTCTTCAATCTACTTTCAAGCAATTTTATTTACTTGTTTTAATTTTAAAGTCACCACCCAATCAAACAATCAATCCATTAGATACTTGTAAACATTTAACTTCATAAATTGATAACAAAAGGTTTTAAGTCCTCGTGGGATCAATAATTTTTATAATACTTGAACGATACATGCGCTTGCATTATACGCGTATGATTACGCACCGGTCAGACCACCTCACAGTAACGGTTCGAGAATGGACCACCTTATATAGTAACGGTTCGGGAATGAACCATCACATCAGCGACACGTCGGGAATGAGAACTAGCAAGCCAGGAATGGCACTCCGGGAATGGAGCACAGTTCGGGAATGGACTACCACCATCACATCAGCAACTCCTCGGGAATGAGGACTAGCAAACCGGGAATGACATTCCGGGAATGGAGCACGGTTCGGGAATAAACCACCCACTCAAAGGTACTAATTGAACCATGACACCTAAAAGTAGTTTTAGAAACATCCCCATTTGCAATAAATATTTGATTATAGCCAGAAAACCATCTATAAATGACAATAATGCATTTTTTTGCAGTTGCATCAATTAAAGTGTCAACTATAGGCATCACATAAACATCCTTAGGCGTTGCGACATTTAAATCTCTAAAATCAACACACACACACACTCACTCAATTTCTCATTCTTTTTCACTACTAGAACAATATTTATTAGCCACTCGGCGTATCTGGTTGGCCTAATAAAAACCAGCCATCAACGACTTCTTAATCTCTTTATTTACTTTGAGCTCTACCTCATTTGATATTCTTCCTGGAGGCTGGCAATGTGGAAGGAAGTCTGGTTTCAAATTAGATCATTCTCGTACTTTCCCACGTTAACAGCATTCTGGAAGGCATCACATTCAAAACTGGCCCATTATCAACCAATACCCTGGATATTGGCCTTCCATTCACATGGGTCTTAATATATAAGGGTTTGATATGCTTTGTCATCTATTAAGAGGGCTTCTCAAATATCACATTTTTAGGCCCTCCATATTTCACAGCTTGGATAGTTGTTCTATAATGTGGCTTCCTGTTCTTTTTTTTCTTTCAAAAAAGAGGGTGTTTTCCTTGAAACCCCCGCTAAATCTTCTATTCCTGTGGATTTCCTTTCACTCACCTTTTGGAAGTTTAACGGAAAAGTCAAGCTTGTCATAGCACAACCAAAAGTAACGGGGACGCCTCCTAATATAAAATAGTTCTCTGTACCATGTTCCTCTAATAGATCATCCGAGATCTCCACTGATTCCTAGTCCTCAGTGGATATCCTACAGAATTTGTATTTTTCCTTCGTGGGCTCTACCTCTCATTCTTCCTCATTAAGGTTGTCTTCTGCTGTATGAACCTTATCTTCTGAGTTTGGGATAGCTTCTTAAGAACTTTTTTATGCTCCACTTTATACCGCTGGTTTCCTAGTCTGACCATTGGAGGGCCACAAATCTTGGTTGTCTCTTCTGGGAAGAAAATGGAGGAAATGACTTGGTTTTTGGAGGAATGCAAGTTTTGATTGTGGGCTCCTTCCTATAGCTCCATCCCCTTTTATCTTCCTACACTAAATACTTCTTCAAAACCCAGATCTTACATATTACCCTTCCCGTACGTGTTTTTGTGTCCATTCCTCTGAGCCTCTGATAAGCGAAAAATATATCAATATTTACCGCCCATTTTACTTAATATTTTTTTTAGTTTCTCGAATTTGATGAACATTTTGATGTATTTTTTGATGTATTTTGCAGATAAATAAAGTTTTTGGATTCAATGGAATCAACTCGGGGCTAAAACGATGAAAAATGGACAAATAAGGGCAAATATGGAATTTTACGGTTCGCATCGCGACGCTTAGGACATGTGCGTCGCAACGCGTAAACATCAAGCACCGAAAGCAACGCTGCCGACATATGGCATATGTTGGAGTCTTAGCGCGGGAGCTCGCGGTTCGGGTGAAATCGTAATTTTAAAACTTTTTTTTAAAATTACCGAATAAATTATTCAATATCCAATATGAATAATTCATTCATATTTCACCTGAATATATTTATTCGATATCAAATAATGACATAAATAGTTAAGAAACATAGCGACACTTTTACGAAAACGTTTTTTCGCAAAATGGCATAAAACACGATTTTGACCGAATCGACCACCCAATGCACATGAGGGCTGCCCAGGTCAGCCCAAACAGTACTAAGGCAGTTCATGGTCTGCCCGAACAGTGACCAATTCACTGTTTGGTCAGCCGTCATCCGGTTGGCTCAAAAGTCACCCCGGTAATGCCGTTTTTCGCCATTTTCGAATATTTCAACTCCGAAATAATTTCCGGCAATTGTTCCAATACCCAAAACACATCCAATATATCTATATGACATAATGTTCATCACCATAAACCCAGTTTTTTCAGATCTGATCCAGAAACCAAAAATATCAATATTTCTTGCTTTAATCCAATTTTCTTAACATTAATCACAACACCAATCAAAGCCACCACCAATGAAGCACCCAAGAACAATTCTAGGCATTACAAGAGTGATCTTATGGCAACATATCATCAAATGATCAAATTGAACAAATATTACAATAATATCATTCAATTCTACTTCACACATGCACCTAGCCTCCAAATCCATCCTCCAAATAAAAAAGCCCCAATTTCTAAGAAGTAAATAAACCCTAGAACCATTCTAGCAATTCAAGAACAAGAAACTAATTTTCTACACTTAAAAATATTAAAGATTGCCTACTAATCTTCAACTTTCTTTAAGCTTTTCCTTGAACTCTTCACTTTCTTCTTTGTTTCTTCAATCAAAAATTTGAGAGTTTTCTTTTTTAATGGAGGTTTTCGGCCATGGAGGATAATAATTGAGAAAATAAAATTTTCTAACTTAAAAAACAATCCATGACCGACTTGGGGGGGCAAAATGGTCATTTGGCCATTTTAATCAAATTAAATAATAATAAACTTTAAGTAAACAAATCTAATTTGTAAACTTTGAACTTAATAAAATCATGCCACATGTAACCAATAATAATCAAACATATTGCATAACATTTATGTAATATTAGAATAATTTAATTATCTAGATATTTAATATTTAAACATCTAAATAATTAATTAATCCGATTATTATTATATATGTATTTTTATTTACATTAAATAACAAATACGTATATTAATGGCATGTGTCAAAGTCTTATTTGAAAATTAATTAATATGTATCAAATCAAATTTTGTATCAAATATAAATACACATTAATTATTAATTGTCCAAAATCCCATAATGCATGTATTTTCGTTTAACCGTTTAAACGATTCAAATTAACTCATTTAAGTCAATGAAGTGTTATGAATAATCTATATTATTCATAACGCGTTGCCCAAGTGCTCAACGAGTACACTTCATATTGTGGGACTCTCTATGTTTAGGTTATCCGTCACATAATCTAATTTCGTGTCCATAATTCAACCACTCATGAATTATGATGACCACGAATAATCTCGCTAAACTATGCAAGTCGAGGTCATTGCATACGTATAATCCTTCCGTCACAGGCTATCCATATTATACCTGGGATATAGATAAGAACGTCAAATCCTTATGGTATAATATAGTCGACTTTCAAATTTACGATCTCTAAATAACACTCGGAACTCGCTTCCGAAGTTATACCACGGCCATGGATTTACTAGATCACAAACACGTGTAGGATACTTATGCCATGTATATAGGACTAACGGATTCTATCTTGATACACACTGGATATTATGAGCATCAGTCCACACCCAGCGAATAGGCGGAGGTCTGATCTTAATAGATCAGTGACATGACTGCAATCAAAGTGTGGAGGATAACTCATATATCCACAATGGTATCTCAAGTCGAAGGACCACTATGCTCGCTCAACTCGAGAAGATTCCTATTGACGTTGGTGTACCATCTATTAGGAATATTCAGTGAGTCGTTCAGTGTATATCAAATAAACACCTACATGTCTATATGAGTCTCCCGAGAGTCATGGTTCATTGGGATAAACCATCGGACCAAGTCACGATATACGATATGTACTAGTCTCAACGGATTTTGCTAACCGACCCGGATATTAGTAAATCTTGACCAGGAACTTTATTTAAGGATATACAACTTATAGTGACGCTTCCCAATGTCAATTACAAACTACGTTGTAACTGCGCACTACATTGTAAATCCCAAGGTCTTTGTCTAATATACACGTATCACTAAATCAGATTTAGTTTCAATCTAATCATAATTAGATATCTAATCGTAATTAGATCGAATATGTATATAAAAGACAAGAGGTGCTACCATTAAATAAGTAATATTATGGAAAAATAAATCGTTCGTATTGATGAATCGGACATAAATACGATCCGGATTGGCACTCTGAGCACCAACCCTAACATCATCAATTATTCATCGCATCGCGACGCGCAGCGAAAATGTGTGATAAGATGCTGAAAGTCGCGACGTTAGAGGCAAATATTCCCTATAAATAACATCTGATTTCATTTAGAATTTTCATACTTTCCTTCAGGTTTCTAATAAGGAACTTGAGGATTGTATCTTGTTTGTATTCAACATTTTAATTATGTATTTTTTATTTTTAGTAATAATAGTTTGTGTGTTTTTACTTTCTTTTATGTTTAGTAATTAATTTCTACTGAGGCAAAGGTGAAGTTTTTAATATGATAATATAAGATTAATCTCCATTATTTTATAATATATAAATTATCTTTAATCTGACATAATTGGATACCGCCTATATGGTCGGTTGAACTTAATTGGATACCGTATATATGGTTGGTTGGTAATATAATGCAAATTCATATATTATAATAAGAGAGATTTCTAGATTTGAAATATTGAAGGTGGATCCCCTAACCCCCATAATTTTATTTTTAATCTAGGGAAGTAATGAAGCACAATATTCACGAGTTTAATAATTGATTTAATTATATTATGTGTGATGTTTTGGCTTGTTTATTAAAACTTAACCTTAATGCTTCTTGTTTACTGATCACCAATAAGATTGATGTGGTAAACTTAAAATGAACTTGACGAAAGGATTTTAAGTTTCAGCCTTAGATTCAATAGCTCATGATCTCACCTTAGAGATTTCCTTACATGATAGGAATATACCTGTCGGGCGTGGGTAGCCATAATTGGAACTTGACCTTAATGAATTCGGGTAACTTAGTTAATATAGTAATATAGTTAATTGAGTTACTTTGGGTGTTTGTATTCGACCATCGGAAGAAGCTTATGCATTCTTCGTGTTCCAGGTTAACAACTAATATATTAAACATGTATAGGAAAATCAATTCATCATTAGAATAATATTGGGCGGATTCACAACCCTAGATGTTTTCTTTATTATTAATTTCCTTTGTTTTATTTTGTATTTTTATTTATTTATTTTAATCAAATCCAACTTCAACCAACGAACAATCCCTTCTTACCCCAATTAGATACCTATAAACATTTAACATCAATAATTAATAATCGTAGAAATTAAGTCCTCGTGGGATCGATATTTTTATACTACTTGAGCGATACATGCGCTTGTGTAACGTGTGTGATTTCACCGATCAAGTTTTTTGGCACCGTTACCTTAGACTTATTTACTTGCGTTATTAATTTTGAAGCTATTTACTTTACTTGTATCTAATTTTCTTTATTTTTATTTTTATCTTATCATTTTTATTTGTTTCTTTTATTTCAGGTGGTTGAAATGGATCATTATTGGGCGATGGAAGCATTAAAAGTTTTAAAAGATGAAGATACACCCCATATCAGGGAGACACAATTCAGTTTTCTAAGGCCTGTTGTCTAGCCCAACAACTATCAGTCGATGTCAAAGAGAAATAACACAACATTTGCTCAACTATTTCAACGCAGAATAATAAGATGTGAGGTATGTGATGGTGACCACCCTAGCGTGCAATTGAGACTTACCATATCCACTGGGATGCGTCTCAACGAATTGAATGACGTCTATGGGTATTTTATAGTCAGATTCCCGAGACTTAACTGTTGTATTTCTTTTCAGAATTGTGTATGTATTTTACGAATGGCTATATGAACATATCCACTGGGATGCGTCTCAAGAGTCGAAGATATATCATCTAAAGACTCCTTACTCAAGCATCCCTAATGAATTTAATTTTATCTTCGCGATTATCAGATATAATTCCTAAAGAACGACAATGAGCATTGCAATTCCAGCGTGCACATTTGTAACAAACACCCATTTGCTTAGCTCTACGTTTCTTTGCATAGGTGCTTCTTCCAAAACCAGGCAAATAAGAATTACAAGAATTAGAATACTCACCTGCTAATCGGACCCGTGCTTCGATTACCCAACGAATGTCATTAGGAATACCATGGATCGTCTGAAGTCTCATTCGTTCCATGCGAGCTTTGTAGACCTTTATCAGAGAATTTTGAGGGAGATAAGGAAATTGCTTGTGAAGCTTTGCGAGAGCTTCTTCCATCTTGAAATGCGTCTTAACCTGTAAAAACTAAACACACAAAAATTAAAACACACCACATCATAATATATACACAAATTGCTTGGGTTGCCTCCCAGCTAGCGATAAGTTTAATGTCGTCAGCTAGACATGATTGCTCGAACGTTATGCTGGATCTGAAAGTGTGACACTTTCTTTTTGTCACTCAAATGATTCTCCCTAGTAGTGCTTGACATGCTGGCTGTTAACCTTGAATGTGTTGCTCGACTTGGGATTATATATCTCAATAACTCCGTAGGGTAACACCTGCGTAATCACAAATGGACCTGACCATTTTGATTTCAGCTTTCCAGGAAAAAGTTTCAACCTTGAATCGTACAACAACACTTACTGCCCTGGTTCCAATTGTTTGCGCATTATTTTTCGGTCATGCCATTTCTTGGTCTTCTCTTTGTACAGTTTGGCATTATCATAAGCCTGTAGGTAAAATTCCTCCAACTCATTGAGTTGGTGAAGTCTTTTATCTCCTGCAGCTTGTGGATCAAGATTCAACTTCTTCAGTGCCCAATACGCCTTGTGTTCAAGCTCAACTGGCATATGGCATGCTTTCCCGAACACCATTTGATATGAGACATACCAATGGATGTCTTGTAAGCTGTCCGGTAAGCCCATAATGCATCATCCAGTTTTTCAAACTAGTCCTTCCTTATTATCTAACGGTTCTCTCAAAGATTTTTTTGATCTTCCTATTTGAAACTTCAACTTGCCCGTTTGACTGTGGATGATAGGCTGTGGCAACCTTATGAGTAACTCCGTATTTAGATAGGAGTGCATGGAAGTATCTGTTGAAGAAATGTGAGCCACCATCGCTGATAATTGCCCGAGGTGTTCCGAAGCGAGTGAAAATATTCTTTTTCAGGAACTTGATCACCATTTTTGAATCATTGGATGGCAGTGCAATTGCTTCAACCCATTTTGAGACGTAGTCTACATCAACCAGTATGTACAGGTTTCCGAATGATGGAACAAAGGGTCCCATAAAATCAATACCTCATACATCAAATATCTCCACTTCCAGAATATTTTGCAACGGTCCTTAATTTCTCCTCAAAATATTCCCCGCTCTCTGGCATCTGTCACATTGAAGAGTAAATAGATAAGCATCTTTAAAAAGAGTGGGCCAGAACAAACCTGATTGTAGGACTTTTGCTGTAGTTTTATTCCCGCTGAAGTGTCCGCCATATGGTGATGAATGACAGTGTTGTAAAACACAGTTGACCTCCTTCTGTGGAACACATCGTCTCAGTAATTGATCAGCACAACGTTTGAACAAGTACGGCTCATCCCAGACATAGTGCTTGACTTCTTTGAAGAATTTCTTCCTTTGCTAAGTTGTCCATTCCAACGGCCATTTTCCAGAACTATGTAGTTGACATAGTCAGCATACCAAGGGACTTCCTGCTGTTTCATGGAAAATAGCTGTTCATCTGCAAAAGTTTCTTTGATTGTCAATTCTTTACCAGCTGTTTCTCCATTCTCGAGCCTTGATAAATGATATGCCACCTGGTTTTCTGTTCATTTCCTGTCTCTGATCTCCACATCAAATTCTTGCAGAAGAAGTATCCAACGGATCAATATGGGTTTCGCATCTTTCTTCGCGATCAGGTATTTGATTGTTGAATGATATGTGTAGACCACCACTTTAGAACCCAACAGATAAGAACATAATTTGTCAAAAGTGAACACAACTGTAAATAGCTCCTTTTCAGTGGTTGTGTAGTTGAGTTGAGCTTCATTTAGAGTTCTGCTGGAATAGTAAATGGCATGGAAGATCTTTGCTTTGCGGTTGTCCCAAAACTGCTCCTACATTAAAATCACTAGCTTCGCACATCACCTCAAATGGAATGGTCCAGTCCGGTGCTACTATGATGGGGGCAGAGACCAGCCTCTGTTTTAGGATCTCAAAGGCTTCCTGGCATTCTTTGGTGAAGTTGAAAGGCACATCTTTCTCCAGAAGATTGCAAAGAGGTTTTGCAATTTTTTAGAAGTCTTTGATAAATCTCTTTTAAAAGCCAGCATGTCCGAGAAAACTTTGAATCCCTTTGACAGATGTGGGTGGAGGTAGTTTTTCAATTGTCTCGATCTTTGCTTTGTCTACCTCGATTCCCTTTTATGAGATCCGGTGTCCAAGAACAATGCCTTCATGCACCATAAAATGACATTTCTCCCAATTGAGTACCAAGTTTGTATCTTCGCACCTTTGTAACACATGTTCCAGATTTTGCAAGCAGTGGTCAAAAGAATCTCCAAACACAGAGAAGTCATCCATAAAAACCTCCATACTCTGTTCTAGCATGTCTGAGAAGATGGCCATCATGCAACGCTGGAATGTGGCAGGAGCATTACATAGTTTAAATGGCATTATGCGGAAAGAAAAAGTACCATACAAACATGTAAATGTAGTTTTCTCCTGATCTTCTTGGGCGATGGCAATCTGATTGTACCCCGAGTATCCGTCCAGAAAGCAATAGAACTCATGTCCTGCCAGTCTGTCTAGCATCTGATCAATAAATGGCAGCAGAAAATGATATTTCCTTGTTGCTTTGTTCAGCTTCCGGTAGTCCATGCATACTCTCCATCCAGTCACCGTTCTTGTTGGAATCAGCTCGTTCTTTTCATTTGTGACTATAGTAATTCCTCCTTTCGTTGGTACACACTGCATATGACTCACCCAACTACTGTATGAGATGGGGTAGATGATGCCAGCATCCAACCATTTGATGATTTCTTTCTTCATGACCTCCTTCATTATTGGAATTAATCTCCGTTGATGCTCCACTGTGGGTTTGTACTCGTCAATTATCAGAATCTTGTGCATGTAAAATGATGGACTAATGCCTCAAATGTTTGATATAGTCCAGCCAATGGCTTTCTTACGTTCTCGTAACACTCTCAGCAACTTTTCTTCCTGCTCTAATATTTGCTAAGAAGAAATAATAACAGGTAATTCAGAAGAGTTTCCAAGAAATACATACCTGAGATGACTCGGTAATAGCTTTAGCTCCAGCTGTGGTGGTTCTTCAATTGAGGGCTTGATTCGATCTTTCTTCGGAAGTTCCAGACTTTCCACTGGTGGTGTCCATTTGAATCGAAATGGCTTGTCAAGATAGTTGATACATTCCAGAATTTCAGCATCTAGCTCGCTGTCAATCATGTTAGTGATGCAAGCATCAAGTTTGTCCGTGGGAACTGTATCAGTATCAAGAATGATACAATCAACAACATTAATTCTGAAACATTCTTCCGCCTTTTCTTCACTCGGGAATTTCATGGCTTTGAAAACATCGAAGGTAATTTCTTGGTCATGTACTTTCATAGTTAGTTCTCCTTTTTGCACATCAATCACAGTTCGACCTATAGCCAAGAATGGTCTCCCAAAGATGATAGGAACATCTTTGTCTTCTTCCATGTCAAGGATAATGAAATCTGATGGGAGAATGAGTTTGTCGACTTTGACCAGCATATCTTCAATGACACCTCTCGGAAATGCGATTGTTCGATCAGCAAGTTACAGAGAGACTGAGGTAGGCATTGCTTCTCCGATTTGTAGTTTCCTGTAAATAGAAAAAGGCATTAAATTAACACTTGCACCTAAATCACATAAAGTCTTACCAATATAATGTTCTCCAATGGTGCAAGGAACTGTGAAACTATCAGGATCGTTCAACTTCGGAGGAAGTTTCCTCTGAATGATGGCGCTGCATTCCTCCGACAATGCTACTGTCTCGTAATCTCCCAATCTCCGTTTTTGTGAAAGAATGTCTTTCATGAATTTGACATAGCTGGGCATTTCTTCCAAGGCTTCTGCAAATGGAATGTTGATATGCAGCTTTTTGAACACCTCCAAGAATCGAGCAAACTGTTTATCCAATTTATTTTTCTGGAGTCGTTGAGGAAAATGTGGAGGTAAAGTGATTCTTTCTTGATCTTTTTCTTTTGCTTCTTTTTCCTCCATCTGTGGAACTGCATCTTTTGGAACTTCTTCAATGGTTGCCTTGATTCTAACATCTTTGTTGATTTCAGTACCGCTTTTCAAAGTAATGGCTTGACATTTCTCCTTCCCTCGGTTCCTTGGATTTGGTTCTGTGTTGCTGGGAAGATTTCCTGGCGGTCTGTAACTCTAAGCATTGGCCAATTGTCCCATTTGATTTTCCAGTGCTTTAATATAGGCTGAATGGCTTTGATTCAGTGCTACTTGATTTTGAACCATAGTTGCTAAATCATCGTATTTTGCTTCTTGCTTCTTCAATTGGGCCATCACTTCTGTTATTCCTAGTTTTTTTTCATGCTCCTGGCTTTTATTTGGTTGTTGGAATCCAGGTGGTGGGTAGTTCTTTTGCCCTGAATTGTTGCTTTGTGCAAAATTGGGGTGATTCCTCCACCCTCGGTTATAGGTGTTGGAATATGGATTGTTCCCCTGTCTGTTGAAATTGTTGACATAGTTCACTGTCTTTTCTTGTTGGTTGTAAGATTCTGACTCAGGTACTCCTCCAAATGGTGAACTTGTGGATCCACCATTAACTTTCATGTTAAGAGTTTCCAGATTTTTGCAAATCACATCCAGCTTGGAATTCAGTGATGTGTTGGCTCCAACTTCATAAATTCCTGCAATTCTTTGGATCATGCTCATTTCTGTTGGCCATAAAGAATTATTGTTGGCCATTTCTTCAATTAAGTCCCAGGCCTGATCTTCTCATTTTGCCGTCAAAGCTCCTCCAGCAGCAGCATCAATAGTGGTTCTCATTATTCCAGAAAGTCCATTGTAGAAGGTTTGGACTTGTAGCCACTTTGCGATATCATGATGAGGACATTTTCAGAGTAAATCTTTGAATCTTTCCCAAGCTTCGCAAATGGATTCTGAATCTTGTTGCACGAAGGATGTGATGTCATTCCTCAACTTCGAAGTTTTGGCTGGTGGAAAGTACTTTGCAAGGAATTTGGTGGCCAGAGTGTTCCAAGTTGTGATGGAACCTGCTAGTAACGAATGTAGCCAAGCTTTAGCTCTGTCTTTCAGGGAATATTGAAAAACCCACAGTCTTATTGCTTCTTCAGCTGCTCGGTTGTAATTGAAAGTACCGTAAACTTCCACAAAGTTGCTGATGTGGGCATTAGGATCTTCAGTTGCATTTCCCACAAACTGTACAGACTGCTGAATCATCTGGATGCATGTTTTGATGTCACCCGTATTTGCTGGTAAGGGAGGAAGTACAATACAATAAATGAGTCTGTCAACCACCAGAATAGTTCTGTCTCGAATGGGAATTGGTGGTGCAACGTTCAATGGTTAAGGTTCCAGGTTAATGATTGCTTCTTGGCCTTCTCGCCTTTCCCTTCTCAACTGTTTGATGGTTCTTTCAATCTCTGGGTCAAGCGGTCGGAGTTCAAAGCTTCTGGATCGTCTCATGTAGTGTCTGAGAACCTAAAACGCAATAAAACAAAAAAAATAAGCAAAAAGAAATTAGATACAGGTAAAGGTATCTAACCTCAAAATTAATATTAACAGATAAATAAGTCCCCGACAACGGCGCCAAAAACTTGACCGGTGCTTAATCACACGCGTATAACGCAAGCGCACGTATCATTCAAGTAGTATAAAAGTATCGATCCAACGATGACTTAAAACCTTTTGTTATTAATTTATGAAGTTAAATGTTTACAAGTATCTAATGGATTGGTTGTTTGATTGGGTAGTGACTTTAAAACATAAAAAAAGTAAATAAAATTGCTTGAAAGTATATTGAAGAAAATTCAAATTTATAAAACTATCCAGGGTTGTGAATCATTCCAATATCTTTTTTAAAAGATGAAGTGGTTATTTTACGTTTGTGTAATATATTGATTTATTAACCTGAAACACGAAATTATGTAAAAGCCTCTACCGATGGTCAAATACAAATATCCAGTATAACCCAATTAATCATATCCCTATGTTAACCAAGTTATCTGAATTCATTAAGATTAAGTTCCAATTATGGCTACCCACGCCCGACAGGTATATTCCTATCCTGTAAGGAAATCTATTAAAGGGTTATATATCCTCAAGGAAGATAGTGGGCTATTAAGTCTAAAGTCTTAAACCTAAAATCCCTTTTCCAAGTTCATTTTAATTTTACTGAATCAATCTTATTAATGGCCAGTTAACAAGATGCATTAAGACTAAAGCTCAATAAATAAACCTTTATATTACCCAAACTGTAATTTAACCCCTTATAAACTGGTGATATTGGACTTCATCACAACCTCAGATAACTGGTTTAGTTACGACACATATTTACGGGTAGTGAAAACTTAAATAAAATAAAAGACATAAAGTAAATGCTGAAAGTAAATTGTTGAAAAGTAAATGACGGAAAGTAAATGCTGAAATTAAATACTGAAAATTAAATGCTGAAAAGTAAATGCTGAAAGTAAATTGCTGAAAAATAAATGCTGAAAGTAAATTGCTGAAAAGTAAATTGTTGAAAAGTAAATGACGGAAAGTAAATGCTGAAAAGTAAATAAAGTAAAAGTACAATAAAAGAAAATGCTGAGGTAAAATGATCCAATTTTATTACTACTATTTTAGATATCTCCCTTAATATAATATATTAATTTTGCGTGATAATTACCAACCAGCCATATATGCGGTATCCTGATTAAGTCAAATTAATAATTAATTACTAACCGACCAACCAGGCGTTATCCATGCTTAGTCAGGTTAAAACCAATTTATAATTAATTACCAACCGACAAATATGGCGGTATCCTCGTTAAGTCAGATTTTAAATAGTTATTATATTATAATTAGGGGAGGTTAATCTAAATAGCAATAATAAAAGCTTTACCTTTTACCCCAGCAATGGGGAGTTACCTCCTCATTGCTTGAAAAGTAAAAACTGAAAAAGTAAAGAAAGAAAAGTATTGTGCGTAAAAGTAAATTGCGGAAAGTAAAAACTGAAAAGTAAAGAAAAGAAAGTGCGAAAGTGGAAATTAATTACTAAAAGCTGTAAATAAACAAACAAGATACAATCTTCTTAGTATTCTTAAGGAATTCCTTAGAAGAAAGTATGAATTTACAAATGAAATGGTTTGGTATTTATAGGCAAAATTTTGCCTCCATCAAATCATCAACCAAATCCATTATTAATTGCTCCAGTAATTGCTCCACCAAATCCATTATTAATTGCTCCACTAATTGATCCACTAATTTCTATCATGTTTGTGGGAGTTTGACTATTTTTATTTATTTATTTATTTTTTTGCTTTGAAAAAGACTTTAATAATTACGCATAACACACTTCTAGATATTTCATCAATTTCGGTCATGAAATCTTCAGAATTCGAAATTATTTTGTTCTTCAAAGTTATAGATCATTGCGTCTTCTTTAATCGGGAACTTGAATCAGCTCAATCCGATATCGGAGTAAAAAGGTATACCAAAATACGACAGATGCGCAAAATTGGAATTTCCAAAACTGCACTTCGTTAAAACGCCCTTTCTAGTTTCCAATCTCCAAAATTAATATGTCAAGTCCAATTTTTGCCCTTATTTGACCCATATTTCATCCTAAATGATTTCATTGAGTCCCAATATTATTTTATCTGCAAAATAAACTAAAACATATCAAAACGTTCATAAAATCCGAGAAACTAAACAAAATATTAAGTAAAAGGGGCGGTAAATATTGATATATTTTACGCTCATCATACGTGGAATTGTATCCCAAGTACAGACCGCACTACCGTCCATTCGGATTCGGCTATGAAAAAAAAACGTCTGGGTTTCCATTCGATATACCACAAGGGATAATAACACACATAGTCCTCAATGCAATGTAAATGGCATAAAAATACACCCATGCATATGTGAATAATCACCAACATGGACAAATATAATAAAGGCAAAATAATAAAACAATGGTAAAAAAATAAATGATAAAATAAATACGATAAATAAAAAGATAGATAACAGAATAAATGCGAAATAATAAAATAAAGATAAATAATAAAATAAATGCGAAATAATAAAATGATGATGAAAGTGGATAAGTAAATAAATAAATAAATGAATAATGAAATGCCAAAGAAGAAAAATAATGTGACCAGAAATTTGGCCGTCTTTAATGTAGGACTTCGCATACCCGGCTGGACGTATTTCACGTCCAGCTAGGCATGCCGTGTCCGGAACTATAAAAATAAATAGAGTGCCATTAGGTCTTACATTTTAAGTTGCTTTCTTGGAAGTGCGTTAGGTCGTCGCCGGAAGGATTAAAGCTTGCTGTTTTTTTGGTTTGCTGGTTCACTATTTCTGCTCGCTGTTTCACTATTTCTGCTCACTGTTTCGCTATTTCTGGTTGTTATTTTGCTATTTTCTGGTTGCTATTTTACTTTTTTCTGGTTGTTGTTTTGATTGTTTTTGGGCTGCTGTTTTGGTCATTTTTGGGCTGCTGTCTTGGTTGTTGTTTTGGCTATTATTTTTGCGATTTTAGGAGCTATTTTTTGGACAGATTTTTGGTGGTTTAGGGGCTGTTTTTGGGACTGATTTGTGTTTGGTTGTTTTGTTGTTGTTGTTTGTTTGGCTTCACGGTTTTTACTGGGGTTTGAGGTTGTTGTTTTTGATGTTTTCTGTTTGTTTTCTTCTTGGTTGGCTTTACGATTTTTTACTGGGGTTTAGGGGCTGTTGTTTTTTATGTTTTCTGTTTGTTTTCTTCTTGGTTTTTTTGTTTGCTTTTCGGTAATGGGCTGCTGGTTTTCAATGTTTTTATTTGTGGTTTGGTGGCTGTTTGTTTGTATTGTTCTTCGGCTGGTTGGTTGTTTGTCTTGGTTTCTTTGTTGTTGTTGTTTCGGCCAAGAAGAGAAGAAGGAAGCCTAGGGTTTTTTGTGTTGTTGTTTTGGCGAAGCCCCCATTGTGGCAAGATTTGGTCCCTAATTTATAGTGTCTTGAAGGGATCTATAAATAAGGAAATAAATCATATTGATTTGGGGAATATCTTACCAAAATTATTTTTGGCATACAATCTCTTAAATTTGGTGATGGGGATCTCAAATCTTTTTAAATTGGAATGTCTTGATGAGGGAATTTGAGCATGTGTTTTGCATGGGATTTCAAATCTTTGTGAAATTGGAAAGTGATTTGAGGGGATTTGCACATGGGATTTTCTTATCTTTGTTAAATTGGGCGTGTGGTGTCTTTTCATGGGCTTTGGGCGTGTGCTGCATGGGCAGTAGGGTAAGGGCCGTGTGGATGGGTTGTATGGGTTTTCATTGGTAGCAGAGGTTTTGGGTCGAGGCTAAGGTTTGAAACAGAAACTGATTGAGCGAATCTGAGGCTGGCTAGTGAGTCCGAATCCAATATGATGCTAATTTTGGAGTTTTTCCTTCTGGCATTCATTTCCTGTAACTTCCGCAACTTTTCAGGTAGTGCCTCCATATGAGGCTCATCATTGGGCTTATGCAAAAATGCAGTGTCTACTCAAAGCACAAAATAAACTGTAATTAATATTAAATACATGATAATTAGGTCGAGTTAGCAGTGTTCAAAGTACATTTTCGTGCACTTATCACAACCTTCAACCAGCTTATTGCTAGTCCCTAGCAATTCAAACGTAAAAATAAAATAAGAACTAAACTAAATTAAAAATAAATAAAAAATATCTAAGCCACTTTCGTAGGGATCACGATTGCATTTAGCGTATGCAACAAGCCTCTACACCCCTAGGTGTCCCTAGTGGATGAGTTATAGTCTCGTGAGGGCTTATGGCGACGACACCCACAAACGTCATTTAAAACACATGCAGTTATGCAAAAACAGAAAATAACAAAACAAACTAGCCCAAATAGTTACACATATTAAATTCCTCAAGAAATTCCTACTAATGAAACCAGAGAACCTTCAAAGTACTCAATGCAACTCAAATCCAAGTCTTTGAATAAATCATCTAAGCCAGACTCACAGTGTATGTGGAAGGTTCGTTCACAACTTTATTCCTAGGTAAGCCAACTCAATGATTTCGTTTAAAAATTAGGATTGATGGGTCAAACCAACCTAGATATCTCAATTAAGCTATGTAATTGCTTTTCTGTGCTCAATATGGTATGATTTTCTTTTTTTTTTCTTTTCTTATCTCTTTTTACTTTTCTTTTTGAATTTTTTTCTTTTTCTTTTTTCTTTTCTTTTTTTAACACACCTACCCTTTAAGGTAGCATTTCTCCTCATGGTGGTCCTAATACTCGCCCATGGGTAGCTTCATGCTTATTGGTTATAGGTGGTTTGCTTTCTTTCTTTAGAGACTTTTCTTTTTATTTTTAACCATACCATACATCATAACACAAGCAAATCAGGATAGACATCTAAGCAAATGGTCATTCATCGACATGCAATTTCTTCTTGCCAACTACTCAGGTTTTCACTGCTAAAAACCTATAATTAAGTGCTTACGAGTCTAACATAGATCAACTACTCAAAGAATCATATAAAAGTGCATTAAAGGACTTATCATTTCTAAGATTTCACCCTAAAACAAACAATATCATCATTGGACTTATGCTTAACTATTAAGGACTAACAACAAACAAAATTTCTTTTTTTTAATATATGACAGGTTTTCATGCGCATGCATACACACCCCCACACTTAAAACTTGCATTGTCCTTAATGTAAGATAGATAAAAGGAAAACAGAGTAAGAAACAACACTACCAGACGCGATCATGCAAAATAAAAAAATAAACATGTAATTAGCACACAATAAAATAAAACTAAGAGAAATAAAATAAATAAATAGAGATGCAAGGGTTACCTCCCCGCTAGCGCTAAGTTTAACGTCTTCAGCTAGACGTAACCACTTAAGTTGTCATGATGGCTTCCATCTAGCGTACTGATGAAAGCATGAGAGGGAATTTCTGTCTAGCTGTGGCAGTGTATCCATTGATCCTCCAAGGTCTGGGGATTGTTGAAATTTTAGGCTGCTCATAAGAAAAATTTTGCTCAACCTCTTTTTTAATCTCTCAGGTATCATCTTTAATTGAGCCCTAATTTTCCTTTTCCTCCTCTTACAGTTCTTTGGGGGCAGTTCTAGTTCAGGAGGATTTGAGTCATGTTGAAAAGAAGCTGTTTTTGGTAGGACTGTTTCTAGCATGTATGAGTAATGACACTCTTCATCACCCCGTGGCTGTTTCTCGACATGAAAACTGTTAATCACTATTATCCTTAGGGTTACCTATAGTGTTGGGAGTATCCTGCAAGCCTACTTTCTTACCACTCCTAGTGATTATGACATTAAAACTTTTTATATTGGCTACCTCATTATTAGCATGTGCCATGTGTTGCCCTTGTGGATTAGGTTGAGCTTGGGATGAGAATTTGCCTTTTTTCTTGCACACTCATGATATTAGTTAACTTAGAGATCTGACCATTAATCTCCCTATGATCTTCAACTACCTGAGCTATCAGTGACTCAAACCTCTAATCGGTTTTACTCTGGGTTTCCACAAATGTTTTCTGGACCTCCACAGTTGATTTCTGGGCTTCTATGAATGCTTAAATAGTATCCTCTAAAGATTTCTTAGGAATGGCAGGTGTGTGATACTGTGGGGCACTGTAACTCATAGTTTGTGGTGTCTGGTTGAGCTGCTGAGATTCTTGTTTCCAACTAAGATTTGGATGGTTCCTCCAACTAGGATTATAAGTGTCTAAATATGGTGTGTAAGGTTTATTGTACATCCCTAATGCATTGTATTGTTCCTCATAGGTTCCTCTTATCTCACCATATATCGGACACTCTTGGAATTCTAGGTGGGAGACTGAATGCATGGTTTTACTATCTCTGGTTTTTAAGGCTTCTAACTGTCTAGTTAATAGCTTAACATGTGCTATAAGATTATCTTCTTCCCTATATTGGTGTATGTCTCTACTAGAAGGAGTGTGGTGTGTCCTATCAATGTTATCTATGGCATTAGGTCCAGTCCATGTATGAGATTTCTCAGCTAGTTCATCTAAATACTCGAATGCCTCATCAGGATCTTTTCGGATGAACTCACCATTGCACACCATCTCAACGAATTGGCGCTCTCTAGGGGTTAGGCCATCATAAAAATAACTCACTGAGCGCCAACTCTCATATCTATGGTGAGGGCAATTAGCAAACAACTCCTTATACCTCTCCCACGTTTGGTAAATGGTCTCCTTTTGGGAGAAGGTGGAGATTTATCTTTTCAAGGCATTAGTCTTATGGTGTGGGAAGTATTTGTCGAAAAATACATGGGTAATCTCGCCCCATGATCCTATTGACCGAGGTCTTAAAGAGTACAACCAGCTCTTAGCTTTATTCTTAAGGGCAAAAGGGAAAACTTAAGTCTGATTGTGTCAGTGGTTCCAAACCAGTCATGGAAAGTCGCTACTATCTCTTCAAATTCCCTAATGTGCACATAGGAGTTCTCGTTCTCCAAACCATGGAAGGATGGGAGATATTGTATCATCCTAGGTTAAAATCTACGTGTGGTGCATTTGGAGGAAACATGATGCACGAAAGTGTAGCTGTGCGAGTTGGGTGGAGGTAGTCTTCAAGACTCCTCACGGGAGGTCTCCCGTATTCACTCATAGGTGTTACACTAAATATGGAGGGTGTGGCAAAAAGATTGTCAAACAAACTCTCAGAATCAAAGTCTCTTCCTCGGTTCTAACAAATCTACCAAACCTATCTCTACGCCTAGGCATGCGAGTTAAACACAAGTAATACTAAAAACAAAACTAAAAGTGAAAACTAAGAATTAAAGTTTACTAAAACTAAAATTGAAATAAAATAAGCAAAAATAAATTCAATAATAAAACAATAGAAAATAAAATAATTACGGAACAAAATTAAGCTTTTGTTGGTGACTAAGCAAACTTGCTCCTTAAGTTGTAATCAGTCTCCCCGGCAACGGCGCCAAATTTTGATTACGCCCAAAAATAACTTGCGGTTATCGCAGTATAGTTGGGGTGTCGATTCCTCAGAAAGAGTCTTACAAAGGAACTAATTCACTCAAGCAAAAATGTTTAGCAATAACTAAATTAAAGAAGCGATTAAATTGCAATGTAAATTAAAGATTATGGAAATTTGCAGGATTTTATCAAGAGAGAGAAACAACAAAGCGTCAGGAATCCCTCTTGCACCAAGTTCTTATATTCTGTTTTTGATTCTTTTTATTACGCAATTGAGGGTTTCACGTCCCAACCAACAATTGGAGGATATTCAATTCTACACAAATTAAGTTTTAAAGTAATTGATAACTTATCTTCTCTACGTTACAAACACACAAGGCCATCGTTACAACATATCTAACGACGACAATATACTCTCAAGCAATATTGCAGCAGAAGGTTAACTTGAAAAACAACCTTAACCAGTCACAACTGATTCCACAACCCACACATAGAAAAAGTATGACTGAATCTATATGTAAATTAACAAAATACAGTTTCTGGATTCATATAATCGAAAGATGAAGAGAATAATGAGATATCAATTGTATTTAAGCAAATAAGTTTGTTCAAGAATCAAATAACAAGAATAAAAGAGTTGAATAAAAGAGTTCATCCTTAGCTTTACTTTAGGAGATTAGTTCTCCTTGCAGAAGAAAGAAACAACATTGATAGATCGGAGAGACATCATCATTGGCTTCAAGTTCTTCATTCTTGTCTCTTGATTTAATGTTTGTGGCTCTTGTTTCTAAGTTTTTCCTCTGTTTTCCTCTCCTTTTTAGGGTTTGGACGAATTTAGGTTTATATAGGGAGGCCTCAGAATCATAATATGCATCAAAGACATCCAAATTCAGGGTTTTGGGGCGTCCGGGGCGCTGCGTCGCCGGTCCTTGGGCGCCGCGGCCCCCAACTCTTTGGGAAATGGATGAGTTGCGTTTCTGGAGGCTCATCGCGATGCAGGTGAAGGGCGCGTCACGATGCGCCAGTCTGGCTTTGCTGGTTTCACGCTTTCTTCACCTCCGATGCTCCCGCGCGCGTCCGATGCATCCGTTAGGCTCCGAAACATGTTTAATTGATCTAATCTTCATATTCCAATGCTCCTAATAACAAAGCACAAAACAAACTCTAATTATATTAAATACATGATAATTAAGCTGAGTTAGCAGCGTTCAAAGTACACTTTCGTGCACTTATCATGTTTTTTATGACAAAGTATTTCAACAGCACGACAAGGGCAAATATGGATTTCTTTTTAGAGAGGACAAATGTTCTGAGGATATTAGCCATTCTTTGACCAGGCATGGTATTCAGACCCAGTTTCCTGGATTTGACCGACCTGAGGATACAACATGATACAGATTTCAAAGACCGACAACATCAGAGCCGAGACCGACCACTTTAGATCGGTAGCTCTGTTGGACAATTATGACCCATAGCGTCACTATTTGTACAGATCATGGTGTTGTTGTACAAATTAACTATGTGACAAAGGAGATTGCACCTCTTATCATTTGTGATTAGATCACCAAGATGTATAAATGATAGGAGGTCCTTATGATTTGTTCTTGGATTGAGAATGATATGAGACAATATCAGTCCACGAAGGATAAATCATTAAATATCCATAGTCAGAGTATTATCGAGATTGGACATCGATAAATACGTAAAAGACTAGTATTACACTTGTGCGCGTTGTGAGGGCATAACGTCATAGTTATCATATATTTGGGTATAGGATACTTATGCAAGTGTAATAGGAGGTTGTGTTTTACCGATGGTACGGGAAACAGCTTCGCTCTGGATAGACCCCCTCGGAATTCCATTGGTAGTATGACTATGTGTCTATGGATGTCCGAAATCAGGGTTGGTGTATTTGGTCTTAACCTGAGACTTGCACCGCTAACACTCGCGATAATCAATATACTTTGGTTGTGGTCATCCAGGGCTTTAACCGGTTCTGTGTACGCCTCTGCTGGGTATATTGAGAATCGTAGTGTGTTGGGTGTGATGTCAAGACGGAAGTATCACTCCATTCATATGGAGTTGATGATCGCGTAGGGATACAGAACTGGTTTTCTGAAAAGGTTACAACCGTCGGGATAATATGACTTGGTCATGATTATCCGATATTAAAGAGACTAGTTACTCGTAATTCGATATATGCTTCGTACGTGGCAGACACTGTACCAGCCCCAGGCCTTGCATGTGATCATCCGATACTGGATCGAAATACGCAATACTACATATACTACGCTTGATATAGATCTTATATTCCTATAAGGATATTTCTGGAGAATTGGGTAGGCATGGCGCTTTGCTAGAAGCCAACCTTGTCTTGTAAAACGGTACAAACGTAGTACTAGGTACTTACGTGTTCGGATAGTCCGACGAACGTATTTACTGCCAACATATCCGGAGATCTCATGGGTCGCTTCCCAAAGATTCACCGATGACGTATGACTCAGACTTTTATTAATCTGGGATTAATTAAATGAGAGACAAAATTAATCTGGGATTAATTACGGAGATATTTTATCTGGGATAAAATATCATTTAAAGAGAGAGAACGATTAATTTGGAATTAATCGATAAAATAATATATTCGATATATTATACGAAATTGGATTTCGACACAGAATTAAAATTAGATTTTAATTCGGGCAAACGAGTTAATTTAGAATTAATTCGTTAGCGATGTGAATAGTGATTTCGCTAGGCATAATCATTTAATTGCGTCGCAACGGAAAATTCGTTAATTTGGAATTAGCGAACCCGAGCCCGGGATTATTTGCGAGCGTATTCGCATTTCGAATTCGAGTGTGGCACGCATGTCAAATCAAAAGTCAAATCAAGCGTCAATCATTAGTCACATCAAGCGTCAAATCACATGACACTTTTAGTGATGTGACAATTTGATTGATTGATGTGATTGATTGATTGATTGATGGTACTGGATGAAAGCTTTGATTGGTTTGACTTTTTAAAGCCAAAATTTGGTATATGATTTTGGAAAATCAATTACCAAAAATTTAACAACACATTTCATCTATCTCTCCTCTCTCTCACGCCCATGGAGGGGCATTTTTCTTCTGGTTTTGGCAGCCCACTGCCGAGAGCCAAAGAGGAAAAGGGAAGCAAATTGTTTGATTTTTGTGGTAAAAATCAAGAGAGCTAGCACTCCGAGAGACATGCGAAGGTGATAGGGAAGTCCACCCATGAGCTTGGAATCATTTGACGAAGCTTGGAGCTTGACGAAGATGACCTTCAAAGCCGAAATTGGAGGACTATCACTGCCCACTGCCGTGACCACCAGTGAGCAGAAACTCAATTTTTGTTGCCTCCCGCGTCGCTCAAACGATCGATGTGAGTATTCCGCAACTTCCTCGATTTATATTCGCACTTGTTTCATGCTTGTTATTCAATCGTCGGGGCCTTAGAAACTCCAACAATGGTATCAGAGCGGAGTAAAAGCATGAAAAATGATTAGGGCTTAAAATTTGGGTAAAATGTTTTTGAGCCTGATTTAATTAAATTGGATGTTGTGTATGCTTAAAACATGTTGAATTGAAGTTTGATTGGATCAATTTCATGAAATTGTGATTGGATCATTTTTTCCCCAAAATCTTAGCTTGGCTGAGAATGATGCCTTATTTTGATGTCTTGGAATTTTGATTTTTTGATTCATTGGATGAGTTAGAATCATGTTGGGAATGTTGATTTAATGTTGAATTGGAACCAAATCAGACATAAAATTAACCCCATTGCCGAGAGCATTATATCATGTTTGGGTTTGATTTTTTGATCAAAATGTGTTGGACACTAATTGATGTGATTGAGCGTGATTAATTAGGCTAATTGGTGTTTTGGAAATGACAATTGGGTAATTAATTGTGTTATACACTTTATGTAATTAAATTATGAAATTGGGTTTTTGTAATTTAATTATATTGGGCTAATTTTGGAAATTGGGCTTGAATGTTGTAATTGGGCTTATTGGGCTTGGTTGTACTAAGTTAGGTTTAGGCTAAATTGGTTGGATCCAATTGGGCCCAAAACCGCTTCCATAAAGCCCAAATGCGACTAATGGCCCTTTAAAGTTTAATTGGGCCTAATGGGCCTAAATTGATTTCTGGGCTTATGGGGTAACTCCCGGATTGGACTTTGGTTATGGGTTCGACCCGAGTTGACCAAAAGTCCACGCCTTAAGAAATTAATTAAAAGACCATTGGACTTTAATTAAATTAACGTTGGACGTTAATCGGGCTTTGAGACCCGTAGCGATTAAATTTGGAATTTAAGTCGTAAAGGTTCGTCAAATAAAGTGTAGTATTTAATTTGGAATTAAATAAATGGATTAGTATTAAATACAAATTGAATTGGATTTAATTTTGTAGTTTAATTTAATTCGAGAATTCGTACTTTAAGTACTTATTCGCAAAACGAGTTTGACTCGCGCAAAATCAAATCGTTGTTTGAACATTGGATGATCATTAATTATCAGATTAATTCATTTGATTAGATTGATTGATAACATGCTTGTGTGAATACATGGTTGCAATGCATGAATAATGTATATCGGATGGATATTAGATTGGTGGGGCAATTTTAGAAATTGTTGTAATAAACTTGGAATTTATTTAATTGGACCTGCTTGTCCAGCCTTATTACCTCCTTATTCTTTGTATTATCTTCCCACCTATTCCCCTCAATGTAAATGAGGTTTCTTTAGAAGTGTAGTGTAACGGGTAGAAGCAATACTTGTGCTAGCGGGAGAGAGGAAAAGGGAAAGATTTGATCTAGGATCAATGTGTAAAGTATCCATCCGCATATCATTATTATTTTATTCATATGCGCTTTATTATGTGTTTAGATTGCATGTTTAAGGGTGTTTGATGATGAGACCTTAACAAAGATAATCAATTGGTTGCCAATTTGCACGCGAAAAACCCTCGCAAAATATTAAGCATTTTTCCTTCCATTGAGTGATTCTTACTCAAGATCCAAGACTGGCATTGGCTTGTTGGCCAAAGTCAAGGCCTTTGTCCGTCGAGGATGTGTTTGAATCACGAGAGCTTTGTTCCATATAGTTGTCTTGTCCAAGTTGTGGTTTGTTGGCCAAAGTCAAGACCATTTCTTGTCCATCGACATTGATTACGAAGCTTTCCATGGTCAATGGGTCGCGCTTAACTGGGATCACTAAGTTTGTTGTGCCAAAGCCAAGACTTAGTTGATTCAGAGGAAAAAGGTTATGTAATATATTGGATATATTGGCATATATAAGATATATGTTTCGGACTTGGATGTCCCATACTGGATCTAGGAATTGGATTGGATCCAATTTATCTTAGAGATCTACCTAGTTAATTATCATACAATTTGTTGGCCAAAGTCAAGATTGTGTGATATTTAACGGGATCCTAGCCCGCTAGGAAACACGGTTTCCCGAGTACTCGACAGAGGGTTATAGGCTCGCCGAAAAATAGTAGGAGGCAAGAATTGAATTTGCAATATTCGTTTAATTACTTGCCATAAGTGCTCAATCAAATATCATTCGTCAAATAAATTAAATGTTAGTTGGACTAATATTTAAATTGTTGTTTTAATAAATAGTTGGACTATATTCAAACAAATAAATTATAGTTGATTAAATAGTTGGACTATAATAATCATTATAATACATAGTACCTAAATCGTTGATTAAATGGTTGGACTATTAAAATCAAGATAAATTGAAAGATTACCATTTAAAACATAATCCTAGGGAAAATGTATTTAAATGGTTTAATTTTTCAAATTGGGAATAAAGTTTCAGGATGGTCCTGGAAAATAATAAGTTACTTTATTTGATAAAATAACATATTAGGCCTAAGCCAGGAGTTAAACAAATAGTAGAGCATGGTCTTTGGAAGATTCATGTGATGATAACTTTAGTGTTTAATCCATTAAGCTTGTCGCAGTAGACTCCTTAATTTCTGAATCAGAACTAAGGATTAGATCCTTAAAGTATGATAAAGAAATTGAAGGATCTTCATAGATCTATAATTAGATCTTAGAAGTAATATTGCAATGATAAACTCTTGGAGAATTAATGACTATTCTCAAGGAGACAAAGTCATAGTTTGCAATAAGGCAAGTAGCGCAAGGCGCACCATACTTCGATATTCAAGAAACCCGAGGCTTGGCCAAAGGCTTCTGAGTGTTGAAAAGGGCAAAGGCAAAATCATTGTAATCTTCTGGGAAGATAAATGACATATCCCAAAATGTCTGCCTAAATTGTGGCAAACGGGATCGCGGAAGCGTGACTGCCGTTTGGACAAAGTAGACATGAAGGAACTGAAGTCAAGGCAAGGCTCTGACTTCAAATATGTTTGTCATAATTATGTTCATTACTAGTATTAAAATTGGATTTTAAATACTGAGTGTGCTACATAATTTTGTATTGATATTCAGAATCTGTTTTGAACATGATACTGACTTCAATAAAGATTTATCTGCGGATCGGAAACGGGACGAAAGTCGCTGTTTTAACCGTAGATACCTAAATTTAGGAACTACCTTCAGGTGTGTATCTAAATTTGGAAACTGTTTATAATGTAACTAGTTTGACTAGGAACGTATCTTTATATCAGTGTTTAATCCGTTGCGGATTTTACCTTTATATTCTAGAACACTAAAGTGTTTTATTATATAAAGATGATATTGAGATAAACACATTAGATGTGAATAACAGAATTTATATTTTGAATATAAATAAATCTCAAACGTATAAAATGACAAACAAACAGCACAAACTGATTTGATGAGGAGAAACATATTGTGGCATTGTTGTCTGGGACACAATTAAACAAGACTCGTATATCCACACTTTTGAAGAGTGGGTACTCGGACTAATTTGATTCTATTCAAATAAAGTCTACGAATCTAGTTTATTGGGCAAAGTGCCTAAAACACTATTTACTTGGTAAAAGTGCAAGTGCCACCGATCTGTTAGCCATAGTTCATAGTGAAGCAAGTGGGCCCATGTCTAGCTAGGCTAGAGGTGGATATGAATAATTCGTGACCTTTACGGATGTGGCATCGCGTTATGGTTATGTGTTTCTTTTGAAACAAAAATCTGAAACTTTTAAAGTTTTGACACGAAATAGACAAACAAATCGGCTATAGTATTAGACCGTCACAGTTAGACCGTAATTGAAAATACTTAAGCAATAAGTTTCTAATATACTTTAAAGAGTATAGTATTCTTTCAAAGAGGACTCCTCCTGGAACACGTCTTTTTGACGGTGTGTCCGAACAGTGATAAACGAATTTTGTTAGACATAATAAGGTTAATCATGAGTCGCTCTGACCAACCATTTCCTTCCACGGATACGCATTAACAGTGCAGAACTTATTTTGAATAAGGTTCCATGAAAATATGTTTGACAAATTTCATATTAGATATGAACAGGAAAAGGAACTAGGTTTTCTCATTCATGAACATTTGGTTATGCTAGGCATATGTTTGGATGATACCAAACTAAAACCCAAATCGGATAAGTGCCAATTGTAGGTCATCCTAGAGATACCAAAATATAGTACTTATACAACTCACAAGAGAACAATTTAATTGTTGCTCACCATGCGGTTTTCCTAAGAGGAATACCGATATGCAGTGGAAAGTGGGAGGATAGTAAAACTCGATGAAAATCGGAGTAAGTAGTAATACATTCTAGGCATAGATCCTTAATAGAACACATATAGTTCATCAATGATGAAACTATACCAGTGATCTTCGAATACACAAGAACCGCGTATGTCGGAGAGAGTCAGAAAAAAACCTGGGGTATAGGTTTCTGATCTCACCTCGTAAAGATGTCAATCTTATTGAGGTATACCAACTGACTACGTATGAGGAGTGATACAAGGTATCGACTCCCTTTTATGACAAAGTGTCATAAATTTCAAATGGATTCCATGTAAATCGACTATGTTTGGACACTAGTTGTTGTACTGCAAGACATTGTGCCTATTGGTACTTTATAAGTCTTCAAGGAAGACATACATGGATGGCAACATACCAACGTATAAAGCTGGGCTTGTAGTGAAAAGGTATCGTTATCAACATTGTGTTGATTACGATTTAACCTTTTACCTGTTGCCACGGTAAATCCATTTGGATAGTGGTTGCTAATGCTGCATGTATCATTTATGAAATATGACAGCTGAATGGGAAAATCGCTTTCCTGAAAAGGAAACCTTTTGGAGAATGTTTAAAACATCCTATCGGTTTTGTCGTACCAAAACTAGCAAACAAGGTTTGTAGGTTATTCGATCCATGTCTGGATTGAAGCAAGCATTCGGTTCTTGGAATTATCATTTTGATGTAATCATAATAGTTTATGATTTAATTCAAAACGAAAATGATTCTTGTGTATATAAGAGGTTAGTGGGAGCGCACTGACAGTGGTTGTCCTATAAATAATGTATATATGTCATTTCTTGGAAATGATATTCCCATAATACATTCGGTGAAAGCTTGGCTTTCGAGAAAACTCTCAGAGAAATCGTACATTGAAAAATGTACGCGACCTCGTGTCTCATACGCTTTGAGCATATGGATTCACAATCAGGCCAATCCAAGTGATAGTCACTGGATTGAAAGTAAGAACATCGTTAGTAGTTATTAGAACTAAAGATGCTATCTTATACTATAGAGAAGGAGAACTTGAAGTGACTGAGATCACTGTATCAAGTTTCCTAACCAATATAACGACTATAAATCAAAACAACGGTACTATACAGTTTGAATAACGGTACAGTGAGCTGGAAATCTTCCAAGCAAGATACTGTTACCGAATAAACAACAAATGCGTGTTATTGCTGCAGCTGAGGCAGCAATAGAAGCCTTCTTGGTCGATACAAAATGTAATTAGATTAGATATAGTTCTGTTAGTAGCTGAGCTAGGCGTCAGCACATGCTAAAGAATTAATGGTCTCATCAACGATCCAGATACATCGATATTCATCTGATTCGTTCGAATCATACATCGTGACGATGTGATGATCGAATAAATCACATCAGATGATAATCATACAAATCCGCTGATGAAAGCCTTTTCTCAGCAGTTTGAGCCAACCGTACATAGTTCGGGTGTCAGACACTCGAGTGACTTGCTATAGGCCAAGTGGGAGATTGGTGGACAATTATGACCCATGGCGTCACTATTTGTATAGATCATGGTATTGTTGTACAAATTAACTATGTGACAAAGGAGATTGCACTCTTATCATTTGTGATTAGATCACCAAGATGTATAAAAGATAGAAGGTCCTTATGATTTGTTCCTGGATTGAGAATGATATGAGACAGTATCAGTCCACGAAGGATAAATCATTAAATATCCCTAGTCAGAGTATTATCGAGATTGGACATCGATAAATATGTAAAAGACTAGTATTACACTTCTGCGCGTTGTGAGGGTATAACAACATAGTTCTCATATATTAGGGTATAGGATACTCATGCAAGTGTAATAGAAGGTTGTGTTTTATCGATGGTACGGGAAACAGCTTCGCTCGAGATAGACCCCCTCAGAATTCCATTGGTAGTATGACTATGTATCTATGGATGTCCGAAATCAGGTAGGTGTATTTGGTCTTAACTTGAGACTTGCACCGCTAATACTTGCGACAATCAATATACTTTGGTTGTGGTCGTCCAGGGCTTTAACCGGTTCTTTGTACGCCTCTGCTGGGTAGATTGAGAATCGTAGTGTGTTGGGTGTGATGTCAAGACGGAAGTATCACTCCAGTCATATGGAGTTGATGATCGCGTAGGGATACAGAACTGGTTCTCTAAAAAGGTTGCAACCTTCGGGATAATATGACTTGGTCATGATTATCCGATAATAAAGAGACTAGTTACTCGTAATCCGATATATGCTTCGTACGGGGCAGACACTGTACCAGCCCAGGCCTTGCATGTGATCATCCGATACTGGATCGAAATACGCAATACTACGTATATTACGCTTGATATAGATCTTATATTCCTGTAAGGATATTTCTGGAGAATTGGGTGGCATGGCGCTTTGCTAGAAGCCAACCTTGTCTTGTAAATCGGTACAAACGTAGTACTAGGTACTTACGTGTTCGGATAGTCCGACGACCGTATTTATTGCCAACATATCCGAGGATCTCATGGGTCGCTTCCCGAAGATTCACCGATGATGTATGACTCGCACTTTTATTAATCTGGGATTATTAGATGAGAGACAAAATTAATCTGGGATTAATTACGGAGATATTTTATCTGGGATAAAATATCATTTAAAGAGAGAGAACGATTAATTTGGAATTAATCGATAAAATAATATATTCGATATATTATACGAAATTGGATTTCGACGAGGAATTAAAATTAGATTTTAATTCGGGCAAACGAGTTAATTTAGAATTAATTCGTTAGCGACGTGAATAGTGATTTCGCTAGGCATAATTATTTAATTGCGTCACAACGGAAAATTCGTTAATTTGAAATTTGCGAACCCGAGCCCGGGATTATTTACGAGCGCATTCACATTTCGAATTCGAGTGCAGCACGCAAGTCAAATCAAGCGTCAAATCATTAGTCACATCAAGCGTCACATCACATGTCACTTTGAGTGATGTGACAATTTGATTGATTGATGTGATTGATTGATTGATTGATGGTGGTGGATGAAAGCTTTAATTGGTTTGACTTTTTAAAGCCAAAATTTGGTATATGATTTTGGAAAATCAATTACCAAAAATTTAACAACACATTTCATCTATCTCTCCTCTCTCTCACGCCCATGGAGGGGCATTGTTCTTCTGGTTTTGGCAGCCACTGCCGAGAGCCAAAGAGGAAAATGGAAGCAAAATGTTGATTTTTGTGGTAAAAATCAAGAGAGCTAGCACTCCAAGAGACATGCGAAGGTGATAGGGAAGTCCACCAATGAGCTTGGAATCATTTGACGAAGCTTGGAGCTTGACGAAGATACCTTCAAAGCCGAAATTGGAGGACTGTCACAGCCACTTCCGTGACCACCAGTGAGCAGAAACCAAATTTTTGTTGCCTCCCGCATCGCTCAACCGATCGATGTGAGTATTCCGCAACTTCCTCGATTTGTATTCACACTTGTTTCATGGTTGTTATTCGATCCTCGGGGCCGAAGAAAACTCCAACAATGGTATCAGAGCGGAGTAAAAGCATGAAAAATGATTAGGGCTTAAAATTTGGGTAAAAGTTTTTGAGCATGATTTAATTAAATTGGATGTTTGAGTATGCTTAAAACATGTTGAATTGAAGTTTGATTGGATCAATTTCATGAAATTGTGATTGGATCATATTTTCCCCAAAATCTTAGCTTGGCCGGGAGATGCCCTATTTTGATGTCTTGGAATTTTGATTTTTGATTCATTGGATGAGTTAGAATCATGTTGGGAATGTTGATTTAATGTTGAATTGGATTTAATTGGATTGGAACCAAATCGGACATAAAATTAACCCCATTGCCGAGAGTATTATAGCATGTTTGGGTTTGATTTTTTGATCAAAATGTGTTGGACACTAATTGATGTGATTGAGCATGATTAATTAGGCTAATTGGTGTTTTGGAAATGATAATTGGGTAATTAATTGTGTTATACACTTTATGTAATTAAATTGTGAAATTAGGTTTTTGTAATTTAATTATATTGGGCTAATTTTGGAAATTGGGCTTATTGGGCTTGGTTGTACTAAGTTAGGTTTAGGCTAAATTGGTTGGATCCAATTGGGCCCAAAACCGCTACCATAAAGCCCAAATGCGACTAATGGACCTTTAAAGTTTAATTGGGCCTAATGGGCCTAAATTGATTTCTGGGCTTATGGGGTAACTCCCGGATTGGACTTTGGTTATTGGGTTCGACCCGAGTTGACCAAAAGTCCACGCCTTAAGAAATTAATTAAAACACCATTGGACTTTAATTAAATTAACGTTGGACGTTAATCGGGCTTTGAGACCCGTAACGATTAAATTTGGAATTTAAGTCGTAAAGGTTCGTCAAATAAAGTGTAGTATTTAATTTGGAATTAAATAAATGGATTAGTATTAAATACAAATTGAATTGGATTTAATTTTGTAGTTTAATTTAATTCGAGAATTCGTACTTTATGTACTTATTCGCAAAACGAGTTTGACTCGCGCAAAATCAAATCGTTGTTTGAACATTGGATGATCATTAATTATCAAATTAATTAATTTGATTAGATTGATTGATAACATGCTTGTGTGAATACATGGTTGCGATGCATGAATAATGTATATCAGATGGATATTAGATCGGTGGGGCAATTTTAGAAATTGTTGTAATAAACTTGGAATTTATTTAATTGGACCTGCGTGTCCAGCCTTATTACCTCATTATTCTTTGTATTCTCTTCTAACCTATTCCCCTCAATGTAAATGAGGTTTCTTTAGAAGTGTAATGTAACGGGTAGAAGCAATACTTGTGCTAGCGGGAGAGAGAAAAGGGAGAGATTTGATCTAGGATCAATGTGTAAAGTATCCATCTGCATATCATTATTATTTTATTCATATGCGCTTTATTATGTGTTTAGAATGCATGCTTAAGGGTGTATGATGATGAGACATTAACAAAGATAATAAATTGGTTGCCAATTTGCACGCGAAAAATCCTCGCAAAATATTAAGCTTTTTCCTTCCATTGAGTGATTCTTACTCAAGATCCAAGACTGGCATTGGCTTGTTGGCCAAAGTCAAGGCCTTTGTCCGTCGAGGATGTGTTTGAATTACGAGAGCTTTGTTCCATATTCGGTGTCTTGTCCAAGTTGTGGTTTGTTGGCCAAAGTCAAGACCACTTCTTGTCCATCGACATTGATTACGAAGCTTTCCATGGTCAATGGGTCGCGCTTAAGTGGGATCACTAAGTTTGTTGTGCCAAAGACAAGGCTTAGTTGATTCAGAGGAAAAAGGTTAGGTAATATATTGGATATATTGGCATATATAAGATATATGTTTCGGACTTGGATGTCCCCTACTGGATCTAGGAATTTGATTGGATCCAATTGATCTTAGAGATCTACCTAGTTAATTATCATACAATTTGTTGGCCAAAGTCAAGATTGTGTGATATTTAACGGGATCCTAGCCCGCTAGGAAAGACGGTTTCCCGAGTACTCGACAGAGGGTTAGAGGCTCGCCGAAAAATAGTGGGAGGCAAGAATTGAATTTGCAATATTCGTTTAATTACTTGCCATACGCGCTCAATCAAATATCATTAGTCAAATAAATTAAATGTTAGTTGGACTAATATTTAAATTGTTGTTTTAATAAATAGTTGGACTATATTCAAACAAATAAATTATAGTTGATTAAATAGTTGGACTATAATAATCATTATAATAATTAAATGGTTGGACTATTAAAATCAAGATAAAATTGAAAGATTGACATTTAAAACATAATCCTAGGGAAAATGTATTTAAATGGTTTAATTTTTCAAATTGGGAATAAAGTTTCAAGATGGTCCTGGAAAATAATAAGTTACTTTATTGGATAAAATAACATATTAGGCCTAAGCCCGGAGTTAAGCAAATAGTAGAGCATGGTCTTTGGAAGATTCATGTGATGATAACTTTAGTGTTTAATCCATTAAGCTTGTCGCAGTAGACTCATTAATTTCTGAATTAGAACTAAGGATTAGATCCTTAAAGTATGATAAAGAAATTGAAGGATCTTCATAGATCTATAATTAGATCTTAGAAGTAAATATTGCAATGATAAACTCTTGGAGAGTTAATGACTATTCTCAAGGAGACAAAGTCAAAGTTTGCAATAAGGCAAGTAGCGCAAGGCGCACCTTACTTCGATATTCAAGAAACACGAGGCTGGGCCAAAGGCTTCTGAGTGTTGAAAAGGGCAAAGGCAAAATCATTGTAATCTTCTGGGAAGATAAATGACATATCCCAAAATGTCTGCCTAAATTGTGGCAAACGAAGCATGACTGCCGTTTGGACAAAGCAGACATGAAGGAACTGAAGTCAAGGCAAGGCTCTGACTTCAAATATGTTTGTCATAATTATGTTCATTACTAGTATTAAAATTGGATTTTAAATACTGAATGTGGTACATAATTTTGTATTGATGTTCAGAATCTGTTTTTGAACAGGATACTGACTTCAATATAGATTTATCTGCGGATCGGAAACGGGACGAAAGTCGCTGTTTTCACCGTAGATACCTAAATTTAGGAACTACCTTCGGGTGTGTATCTAAATTTGGAAATTGTTATAATGTAACTAGTTTGACTAGGAACGTTATCTTTATATCAGTGTTTAATCCGTTGCGGATTTACCTTTATATTCTAGAACACTAAAGTGTTTTATTATATAAAGATGATATTGAGATAAACACATTAGATGTGAATAACATAATTTATATTTTGAATATAAATAAATCTCAAATGTATAAAATGACAAACAAACAGCTCAAATTGATTTGATCAGAAGAAACATATTGTGGCATTGTTGTCTGGGACACAATTAAACAAGACTCTTATATCCACACTTTTGAAGAGTGGGTACTCGGACTAATTTGATTCTATTCAAATAAAGTCTATGAATCTAGTTTATTGGGCAAAGTGCCTAAAACACTATTTAATTGGTAAAAGTGCAAGTGCCACCGATCGGTTAGCCCTAGTTCATAGTGAAGCAAGTGGGCCCATGTCTAGCTAGGCTAGAGGTGGATATGAATATTTCATGACCTTTACGGATGTGGCATTGCATTATGGTTATGTGTTTCTTTTGAAACAAAAGTCTAAAACTTTTAAAGTTTCGACACGAAATAGACAAACAAATCGGCTATAGTATTAGACCGTCATGGTTAGACCGTAATGGAAAATACTTAAGCAATAAGTTTCTAATATACTTGAAAGAGTATAGTATTCTTTCAAAGAGGACTCCTCCCGGAACATGTCTTTTTGACGGTGTGTCCGAACAGTGATAAACCGAATTTTGTTAGACATGATAAGGTTAATCATGAGTCGTTCTGAGCTACCATTTCCTTCAACGGATACGCATTAACAGTGCAGAACTTATTTTGAATAAGGTTCCATGAAAATATGTTTGACAGATTTCATATTAGATAAGAACAGGAAAAAAGAACCATGTTTTCTCATTCCTGAACATTGGGTATGCTAGGCATATGTTTGGATGATACCAAACTAAAACCCAAATCGGATAAGTGCCAATTGTAGGTCATCCTAGGGATACCAAAGTATAGTACTTATACAACTCACAAGAGAACAATTTTAATTGTTGCTCACCATGCGGTTTTCCTAAGAGGAATACCGATATGCAGTGGAAAGTGGGAGGATAGTAAAACTCGATGAAAATCAGAGTAATACTATTCTAGGCATAGATCCTTAATAGAACACATATAGTTCATTAAGGATGAAACTATACCAGTGATCTTCGAATACACAAGAACCGCGTATGTCGGAGAGAGTCAGAAAATAACCTGGGGTATAGGTTTCTGATCTCACCTCGTAAATATGTCAATTTTATTGAGGTATACCAACTGACTACGTATGAGGAAGTGATACAAGGTATCGACTCCCTTTTATGAAAAAGTGTCATAAATCCGAAATGGATTCCATGTAAATCGACTATGTTTGGACACTAGTTGTTGTACCGCAAGACATTGTGCCTATTGGTACTTTATAAGTCTTCAAGGAAGACATACATGGATGGCAACATACCAACGTATAAAGCTGGGCTTGTAGCGAAAATGTATTGTTATCAACATTGTGTTGATTACGATTCAACCTTTTACCTGTTGCCATGGTAAATCCATTTGGATAGTGCTTGCTAATGCTGCATGTTTCATTTATGAAATATGACAGCTGAATGGGAAAATCGCTTTCCTGAAAAAGAAACCTTTTTGGAGGATGTTTAAAACATCCTGTCGGTTTTGTCGTACCAAAACTAGCAAACAAGGTTTGCAGGTTATTCGATCAATGTCTGGATTGAAGCAAGCATTAGGTTCTTGGAATTATCGTTTTGATGTAATCATAATAGTTTATGATTTAATTCAAAACAAAAATGATTCTTGTGTATATAAAGAGGTTAGTGGGAGCGCACTAACAGTGGTTATCCTATAAATAATGTATATATGTCATTTCTTGGAAATGATATTCCCATAATACATTCGGTGAAAGCTTGGCTTTCGAGAAAACTCTCTGAGAAATCGTACATTGAAAAATGTACGCGACCTTGTGTCTCATACGCTTTGAGCAAATGGATTTATAATCAGGCCAATCCAAGTGATAGTCACTGGATTGAAAGTAAGAACATTCGTTAGTTTCTTTGAGAAGTAAGGATGCTATCTTATACTATGGAGAAGGAGAACTTGAAGTGACTGGGATCACTGTAGCAAGTTTCCTAACCGATATAACGACTATAAGTCGAAACAACGATACTATACAGTTTGAATAACGATACAGTGAGCTGGAAATCTTCCAAGCAAGATACTGTTACCGAATAAACAACAAATGCGGGTTATTGCTGCAGCTGAGGCAGCAATAGAAGCCTTCTGGGTCGATACAAAATCTAATTAGATTAGATATAGTTCTGTTAGCAGCTGAGCTAGGCGTCAATATAGGTTAAAGAATTAATGGTCTCATCAACGATCCAGATACATACTTCGATATTCATCTGATTCGTTCGGATCATACATCGTGACGATGTGATGATCGAATAAATCACATCAGATGATAATCATGCAAATCCGCTGAAGAAAGTCTTTTCTCAGCAATTTGAGCCAACCGTACATAGTTCGGGTGTCAGACACTCGAGTGACTTGCTATAGGCCAAGTGGGAGATTATTGGACAATTATGACCCATAGCGTCACTATTTGTACAGATCATGGTGTTGTTGTACAAATTAACTATGTGACAAATGAGATTGCACTCTTATCATTTGTGATTAGATCACCAAGATGTATAAATGATAGGAGGTCCTTATGATTTGTTCCTGGATTGAGAATGATATGAGACAGTATCAGTCCACGAAGGATAAATCATTAAATATCCATAGTCAGAGTATTATCGAGATTGGACATCGATAAATACGTAAAAGACTAGTATTACACTTGTGCGCGTTGTGAGGGCATAACGTCATAGTTCTCATATATTTGGGTATAGGATACTCATGCAAGTGTAATAGGAGGTTGTGTTTTACCGATGGTACGAGAAACAGCTTCGCTCTGGATAGACCCCCTCGGAATTCCATTGGTAGTATGACTATGTGTCTATGGAAGTCCGAAATCAAGGTAGGTGTATTTGGTCTTAACCTGAGACTTGCACCGCTAATACTTGCGACAATCAATATACTTTGGTTGTGGTCGTCCAGGGCTTTAACCGATTCTGTGTACGACTCTGCTAGGTATATTGAGAATCGTAGTGTGTTGGGTGTGATGTCAAGACGGAAGTATCACTCCAGTCATATGAAGTTGATGATCGCTTATGGATAAAGAACTGGTTCTCTAAAAAGGGTGTAACCGTCGGGATAATATGACTTGGTCATGATTATCCGATAATAAAGAGACTAGTTGCTCGTAATCCGATATATGCTTCGTACTGGGCAGACACTGTACCAGCCCCAGGCCTTGCATGTGATCATCCGATACTGGATCGAAATACGCAATACTACGTATATTACGCCTGATATAGATCTTATATTCCTGTAAGGATATTTCTGGAGAATTGGGTAGGTATGGCGCTTTGCTAAAAGCCAACATTGTCTTGTAAATCGGTACAAACGTGGTACTAGGTACTTACGTGTTCGGATAGTCCGACGACCGTATTTACTGCCAACATATCCGGGGATCTCATGGGTTGCTTCCCGAAGATTCACCGATGACGTATGACTCGCACTTTTATTAATCTGGGATTAATTAGATGAGAGACAAAATTAATCTGGGATTAATTACGGAGATATTTTATCTGGGATAAAATATCATTTAAAGAGAGAGAACAATTAATTTGGAATTAATCGATAAAATAATATATTCGATATATTATACGAAATTGGATTTCGACGCGGAATTAAAATTAGATTTTAATTCGGGCAAACGAGTTAATTTAGAATTAATTCGTTAGCGAAGTGAATAGTGATTTCGCTAGGCATAATCATTTAATTGCGTCGCAACAGAAAATTCGTTAATTTGGAATTAGCGAACCCGAGCCCGGGATTATTTGCGAGCGCATTCGCATTTCGAATTCGAGTGCGGCACGCAAGTCAAATCAAGCGTCAAATCATTAGTCACATCAAGCGTCAAATCACATGTCACTTTGAGTGACGTGACAATTTGATTGATTGATTGATTGATGGTGGTGGTTGAAAGCTTTAATTGGTTTGACTTTTTGAAGCCAAAATTTGGTATATTATTTTGGAAAATCAATTACCAAAAATTTAACAACACATTTCATCTATCTCTCCTCTCTCTCACGCCCATGGAGGGGCATTTTTCTTCAGGTTTTGGCAGCCCACTGCCGAGAGCCAAAGAGGAAAAGGGAAGCAAAGTGTTTGATTTTTGTGGTAAAAATCAAGAGAGCTAGCACTCCGAGAGACATGCGAAAGTGATAGGGAAGTCCATTTGACGAAGCTTGGAGCTTGACAAAGATGACCTTCAAAGCCGAAATTGGAGGACTGTCACAGCCCACTACCGTGACCACCAGTGAGCAGAAATCGAATTTTTGTTGCCTCCCGCGTCGCTCAACCGATCGATGTGAGTATTCCACAACTTCCTCGATTTGTATTCGCACTTGTTTCATGCTTGTTATTCGATCCTCGGGGCCGTAGAAACTCCAACAAGCTCGGTTCAGCCCTATCATCCATCTTGGATCAGGAGAATGAGCTCGTATATTTTGGGTCAGTTCGGAAGTAGTTGGAATAGATCGGCACAATTTTTGGCCATCCCCATGATGTCCGAAGTGAGACCGGGACCGTTTGGACTTTTTCCTCTGACATGTATCACCATATGAAAGATCTTTACAGGCTGTCATCATAATTGTTGAGTGTGGCAATATGTAAAATAGAGTGATTTGATGGGGAGTCAGATGGCAGGCTTGCTTTCGGCGAGGCAGTTGGGGCAGAGAGCCCGTCAATCGGTCGGAAATCCACGTGGCTGATGTCATAGAGATATGAGAATAATGTTATATTTCTCTTAGTATATAAAGGGAGGGTAATCTCATTTGTATAGGTTGGTTAGCAAAAGTCTCTCTAAAAGAATTATTTGTAAAAATATCACAAAACAAACAGCACGGTAACATTTGACCACCCTTGAAAAGAGGTCGACTGAGCTCGTTCCCGTTATAAAACTAATACTCTACTTTGTTCCCGTGGACGTAGGTTGGATTTATTCCGCCGAACCACATAAACCCTCTTATCGGTTTTGTGTTTGTTTCGTCTTCTGCTAAATTTGCTTTTGGTCCCCGATAACCAAACAAATTCACGGTTAGAGGAGAATTGTTCTGAGAACGGTATCTCGAATCTACCCCTGAAACGAAAATCACCCGTCAACATGTAGTATCGCCTTTCAAATCAAATACAAATAGAGCTTCTACTAATATAAATACTAATATAAATTATATATTAAAAAATAGTTATTTGATTTCCAATATTAAAAGTGTAGAATTGTTAAATAATAATTGGTAAGAAATAATCGTAAATATAAAATATGAAACATATCTTTTTCAATAATATAAAATCATTCTCTCATTTTATTATTCATAAATAGTGGAGAACCCAGGCAATATGCGTGTTGATTTGAATAACATACATTTGTATATAATTTTGTATTATAATTTTAACATATAATTTTTTGATTTGATTGAATGTTTATATTGATTTTTTGTTATATTTTTGAAAATGAGATGTGTATATATTTTTTAATGTCAATTTTCTTATGTATCTTTTTTCCAATGTTTATTATTTAGAATAAAACTTTTAATTTTTCATATGATATACATTGAAAAGTATAAATTATGCATTTATTGAAAACTTTAATACTTTAAAAAGAAATTGGAAATTCACAAGGAATTTTTACATTATTCATTCTTGAAAGTTCAAACGATATCACTGATAGCTATCACATTACCATAAAATAAGGTTATAAATTTTTTTCCCCTCAATCTAAGCCCATTTAGGATTGCATGTATAAGTCATAAATAGATATGGATCTCAAATTGTGATTTGTTTACGATATTTTTTAGATAAAAAATAAAATTTAGGATGAAAAATTATCCTAAATTCTATTTAAAATTTTTACTCAAGTGAAAATGATCCCGAATCCCATAAATGGATCGGAATATGGAAAGTCCTGTTATAAATCACTTTACTATTGAGCACTTCGGGGATAGAATAGAGGCCTAATCTTGTGTATCACTGTTGGATAAAAATGAGTTAAAGCTCAATAAATCCCAATTCATGGGACCAAAGATTTCATTATTAAAAATAAAGATTAAACAAACCAAATAACATTTAGAGGAGAGAGAAATTGCCTCTTCAATTTTACAACTAAATAAAAACGACTTCAGTCCCAAATTGTTCATCGTTTCTACTTAAGCTATTACGAAATTTGAAGATCATGTATTCAAATAATTTATTGACACGTGTGGTGGGTGAAATGAATTAATATACCTTGTAATTGAAGGATGGAGCCAACCAAATTATGGATTTGGGTCTTCAAAAGTTTAATATGGTCCATTCAATCATTCTTTCTTAAATTAGGGATAACATAATAAAAATAGAACATACGGTAGACAAATTTAGTTTTGTATTCTTCAGTTTGGTGCTATTAACCGTCTTAGTCACCTGAAATATCTCTCAACGCCACAAAAGAGAGGTTCACGGCCAAACCCCCCACTAGCACACCCAACATACATAGAACCTATATCATGCTCTACAAGTCATAATCTTTACAATACTCATGCCATGGTAGTCATGCTTATTCATAACCCAAGTTCATGGATATGACCCAACACAAATCCTAGGTTTTGATCTAACCCAAATCATGTGCACATCATGTCAATACTAACCACTTTAAGCATAAATAACCTTCTAATCATGAAAAAAAATGAGGAAAAACGAGCATGTGTCATCATGAGTTTCAACCCTAACTTAAGAAACTCTCCAAATTGAGCTTTATTTGGAGGAAAAATAGAGGGTTTTTGCTTGTGAGAGAAATGAGAAAGAAATATCTAAGGGGCCTATTTATAATGGGCCGAAATTCCACAATTTTCGGTCTAAGAATCGCTGGGTCATTCGAACATCTGTTGAACGCCACTCGAACGCAAGAAATTTTTCAATGGCTCGTTCGAACAAGCTAGAGAATATCACACGAACGATAACACTATAGAGGGTTGAGTTCGAATGAACTATAGAACGTAACTAGAATGAAGACTCTCTGGGAAGTTTTATTCGAACAACATTAAAAATGCATCACAAACTCGAATGCCGATTGCATTCGAACGCTAGAACGAATGCTACACAAATGCAAAATTCTGAAATTTCAATCTCTTACATGAGGACTAAACTTGACTTGTACGGGTCAGATCACACACACAGACCCTTCATACATATGAAATATTACATGCATAAATTGTATGACCATACTAGACATGCTAAACATCTGAGATGTTATACTTCCACTCCTTAAATAAGATTCGTCCCCTAATCCTAACCTGGGCTACATAACGTATCACATGCAATAAATTCAACTGTCACAAACAATAATACCATCACTGTCTCATGCATTGGATTCAACTATATCCATATGAGCTAGAGAACTTATTTAGAGTCAATTTTATTACAGTCATTGACGCCTAGGACCTTGCTCTGATACCATCTTTGTCACATCCCGATTTTTCAGAACATGACCGGTATGAGACAATGTTGTCATCTTCATAAGCCTCATGCCTAATATGTGCAAAACCTCACGTGAACTGTTTCCTGGCTTATACTTGCCCTATTCATACATGTATTTTTCTCATGAATTGAATATAAACATGATTCATTACACGTGGACGGCTCAACCATAACTATATCAAACCATCATAAACTCGTGGCTAAAGCCAACCTAAACCCGAGGTGGTTAATTCAGCTTTAACTATGCATAATTACTACACTTGGATTACGTGAGAAACTTACTACATGCTGGCATACTCATGTTCAACATAACATAACTACTTCTAACTTGCGCTATGCTGTTTATACATGTTTAATATCATCACTTGTTGTAAAAATACATGACTGAAACATAATATTACATGCAGTAACTGGATACATGCCACATACTGGCTATAACACGAATTACATGCCTTATTAGTATACAATCACATGACATAACATAATACCACGCTCAACAAGCGGGCCCTGATACTGCGAATTTACTAACTTGACCCTAATGACTGTAGTTGCTCGTTCATTGCCCCAAAGCATAGTCCTCTGCAAGCATGAAGACCTGCACAAAACATTAAAATTGAAATGAGTAAATTGAATATTCGACTTAGTGAGTGAATGTAACGCATATCATAAAACAATATGATGACATATACATAAATAATTGCTAAGCTACGTCAATCATGAGTTCTGAGTCATACGTAACTGTATGCTTATTTAGCCGTAACGTAACTGAAAACTTATATATAACTGGAAAATTACACCGGGTGATGTATAAACTACATACAACTGAAAACATGTCACGACCCTGAAACCACTGCATGACCTTTAAACATCATAATGAAAATGAAAATTATAACATGACTAAGATTTATTAGAACTGGAAATGTAAGAACACAACTGCAAACTGGAAATATATTTTCTCTGTAACAAATAATCTCAACTGAAAACTACACACTATTCTAAAAATTGTATCTCTATAGAAAATTATGTGATTTACTGAAAACTGTTCTACTTGCTAAAAACCGTACTCTTTACTGTAAACTAAGCTATTTACTGAAAATTGTGCTATCTATCTAGAAACTGTAAACACGATATGAGAAGACACAAAGTTAATTAATAAAACGAGTACTGAAAGATAGCTATTTTGAAAATCTCACTAGTACCGTAACCTGGGGGCATGAAACTTACTTAACGGGACCTAGCACCTCTTAAGCAATGGAAGCTGAGCTGTAACTGAAATAGTGTAAGAGGGTTTATCTGAAACCATTAGTGAAGAGAACTTGTCTGGAACATGCCAGACAAACACATACATGACTGAAATCGTTCCCAAGAAAGCCAAGACAGTTCGGTTGAAAACTCTAAACCTCTGAAGAATGAGCAACATAAACCTAGAGTGCTAATGAGGTGCCACAAAGGGTTAGCAGACCTTTGATAAGTTAAAACCAGTGAGAGCAAATTGAGATTTTCTCAATACTCATGAATTTAATGTATTTTTATTTCAAGAAGTTGATGTTCTAAATATAGAGAAACAAGCATTTTATAAGGACGCTGCAACCCTAACCCTCAATAATAAATGATAATTAATACAACACATAACCCACAACTAAACACAACCAAAATAATAAATCCTAATTAATACACCAACATAAAATTCAAGCCTTAATGAATAACAACAATAACTAACAAACAACCATACTAAAATAGGCCTAAGTATCTTGATGTTCCACGGCTTGAATAAGGTTCACCATCACAAGTTCGTCCAGCATCAAGCCAATATTCAATGTAGTAGAGGTTCGCGAATAGTGAGATATGGTCCTCTGTATGAATTCATACATTGCTTCCTGAATCTTCTTAGCTCGAGACCTCATGATTGGACCTTCTCGAATATGCACTTCATCAATTAGACATGCTGAATTATAATGGCCTACGAGGATTTATCTGAAACCATTAGGCATGCTAAGGGCCAGTATTAGACTGATGTTTGAAAACATTTTTTTCTTGTTTCTTGCAAACTATGTTCATTAAAACTTATAAACATGATTCATGAGCTGAAAACATAAAGTACACACTTGTAACATGAAAACGTGATTCGTGAAAACGATATTTGTAAACTGAAATCATGGCGCTTGAAAAGACATCAATCGAAAACCAAAACGTAATTTGAAATCATATATGTCAAAGACTGAAAACCACAAAAATGCACTTCGATGAGAAAATAAAACATGAAATCATACACATAAATGACATGTGCATTGGCTTATGAAAGCAATGCTCGTACGGGACCCATTACCTATTTTAGAATAAGTATATGATGAGCCTCATTCGAATGGAATCCTATCCAATACTTACAAAACTAACGTCCTAACGTTGGCATGATTAAATGCAACTGGAGGAACTCTTACGGGAAATCTATCATGTGTTCAAGTACGTTCGGCATACTCAAATATAACCAAATCTAAAAATTCTAATGAATGTCATGAAAGTTTATTCATGCTGTCGTGATATCCTAAAATTCTTATTTAACATCTTAAGTTATGTTGGGTCAATGCTTAACCTAAGATGAACTACTGACACTACTACTCATACTCATGGCATGACATGCTCGTGTCATGCTATATGGTCATTACAACGTAACCATCTTAGTCACTTGAAATATCTCTCAATGCCACAAAAGGAAGGCTCACAGCCAAACCCTGAACTAGCATACCCAATATACATGGAACCCATACCATGCTCTACAAGTCACAATCATTACAATACTCACATGAATCTTTCTTTTTTTCATGCTCATGTCATGGTAGTCATGTTTATCTATAACCTAAGTTCATGGGTATAACCCAACACAAATCCTAGGTTTTGACCTAACCCAAATCATGCACACATCATGTCAATACTCACCAATCCGAGCATGAATAATCTTCTAATCATGAAAAAATGAGGAAAAATGAGCATGGGTCATCATGGGTATCAACCGTAACTTGAGGAATCCATGATAAAATGCAAAACAACATCTAAAAATGAGGATAATGAGCTCACTTGCTTCCATTAGCACTTGGAAATGCTTGAGAAACTCTCCAAATTGAGCTTGATTTGGAGGTAAAATGGAGGCTTTTGCTTGAGAGAGAAACATGAGAGAGATAAGAAAGAAATATTTAAGGGGCCTATTTATAGTGGATCGAAATTCGAGAATTTTATGTGTAAGAATCGTAGGGCCATTCGAACGCTCGTCGAACGCCACTCGAACGAATATAATTTTTCAAGGGCACGTTCGAACAAGCTGATGAACGTCACACGAATGATAACACTATAGAAGGTTGATTTCAAACGAACTATAGAATGAAACTCGAACGAAAACTCTCTGGGAAGTTTCGTTCTAACAACATGAAGAACATGTTACAAACACGAATGCTGGTTGAGTTCGAACACTAAAACGAACTCAACATAAATGCAAAATGCTAAAATTTTAATCTCTTACATGAGGTCTCAACTTGATTTGTACGGGTCAGTTCACACACACAGACCCTTCATGTACATGAAATATTACATATATGAACTGTATGACCATGCTAGACATGCTAAACATTTGAGATGTTACAATAAGAAATGAAAAACACACTACAGATTCCACATAGTCAATACTATCTATTATCAAAAATGAAAATAAAAATGAAAATTCCATATAGTTAATCTCATCCAAAATCAGAAATGGAACTCATAATACAAACTCCATTAGTCGTTCTTATCCACCATCAGATACGAAAATCATAATATAAATTTCATACAGTCAATTTTATCTACAATCAGAAATGAAAATCATATTACAAATCCATACAGTCAATCTTATCGACAATCAGAAATATAAAAAAATAAAGAAATTACTTTAATCTCGTTTTTTAAAAATAAATTATAAAACTTGTTTTTTGAAAATGCTTCAGAAAACTAACCAGGAATCCAATGCCCGAGTCGCGCCCTCAGACCGAACAGTGTCCGAAATATGACCATTTCGACATAGGGTAATGAGTTGTGCCATTTCAGATGGATGGACCCAATACAGGCACCACAGCTGGTCAAAATCATTAAAATAAATAAAATGTTGTACGAGCACTGTGGTGGAAATAAATCAAATCGTATCGTAAATGGAATCAAATATATCTAACTTAGAAAGAAGTTTTACTAAAAGCAACATCTTCAAAAATTATTTTTTAGAAAACCATAAAATAAATATATTCAAAAGGTAATATAAATATATTTTGCTAAAAAACGAAATCAAATCTCAAACCAATGTCATCATAAATCTGTATCAGGCGTCTAGGGACCAACTAGATGAATATACCAGACGTCCAAGAACCAAGTCAGCTGGAAGAAAATATCATGTGTCCAATGTCTGGGTCGCGCGCACAGTATTGATATTGTCTAGAATACGAATATATTGACAGAGAGTAAAAGATCGGTCCGCTGCAACTGGACAAGACCATATTTAGATACCATAGTAGTTTGAAAAACATAAAATAAATAAAATGTAGTATAGATATCGTGGTGGAAACATATCATATCGTATCCAAAGTGAAATCAAATACATTTCTTTTAAAAGGAAAATTCTTTGAAAACAAACTTCTCAAAATATTTCCCAAAATTAATAAACTAGAACATCCATCCACATGTCATGCATATCACACAACACATACCAAAAAATCAGCCATTGACAAGTAACTCACAAATCACAAAATGTTAACACGATATCATATACTTGTTCAAACGATGGTCATACAAGCATATCTCAATATGGATACAAATATATACACACACACACATATATATTTCCAATAGAAATAAACAAGTAATGAAACAAATCATATATCAAGTATTCATCGCATGAATACTTACATGGTCTTGTAAACACTTTTGATCCTAGTCAAATCTATCAAACAAATTGCGAAATACGGTTAGAATCGTAGTTTTGCTGATTTCCCGACTTAGCCATAACAAACCTCCGGACCTTCCCGGAACACTTAATTCAAGTCTGATTCTAACAATTTTAGTTTCATTACTCTTAGAATATCATATACTATAAATCCATAACATGAAATTCACTTTCCGATCTAAAACTCGAAAATCCCCTGAAAAGTTGGGAATCGTTATAAACGGATCCGGGATCTTTTATATCTTTCCTGTTTTCTTCTGAAACCATTCTAGTACTCATGATATATCATAAATACCATTCCAATATATCCAATTGGCTTAAATCCTCGAATTCGTATTTTCAGAAAATCTTTCAAAAAGTTTCGGTTGATGCTAGGAAGGATCGTGGACCCTCCGAAACTTTATGAAACCATATAAACATTATCATATCATCATAATTAACTCATATCTATCATTACGTTCATCAAAGCATCGACAGACATGAAACTGAATTTTACCAGAAACTCACAAATCCTACCGGATCGATCCAATTCATTTCGTTTTCACCCAAATTCTACCAATAACACAAATTCAATACATTCTAGCTTATTCGATTCAATACATGTCAATAGATTACTCTACAAAACTACCAGAAGCATACAAATATAATCATTAACTTGAAAATATAAGGTTTTTACCAAGAGGTCTTACCGAACTTTTGAGGGTACCGACAGATTCCTAACGCTCCCATGGATGTTTAGGAATCGATGGATCTCGAATCGTAGCACCTGTGCGAATAGGTACTATTATTCATATTTTGTTCTTACCTTATTTTTTTGAAACGAGCACCATTCGATCAAACCGTCATAACAACCTCGTAGTACATTTCAAGAGTTTCAATTTGGTGGGTGACTCGAGCCATAGATCGAAGCTACTTATCGGGATCAGAATAAGGACATGCGCATATTCTCTCTCAATTTTTGCCATTTTCTGGTGGCATTAGGCCGATTACCACTGGATGGTGGTTGAGTTGGCGCACAGACCGGTAGCATCCCGCCGACCGGTAGTGGTCGGATGGAGAGAGGAAGTCAACTTACTATTTTTTGAAATTTTCATAAACTTAAGGGTATTTATAGAAAATCTTCTGAAAATTATAAACAGCCCCCGTGAAATTGCAAATAGGCCCTCGACATTGGGCTCTTTCATAAAATCATATGTTTGAGGTCTTTTTGATACAAATTTCAAAAATGAAAGTTGTTCGTCTTCAAAAGGGCTTTCCAACGGATCAAAAATCAGCTCAATCAGAGTTCGTTTGCTATTTCTATAGCTGAAACAATGAAACTTACTCATATAAAAAATATCCAAAAATACGCGTAACCGATCCTTTCGAGTTACACAATTTACAATGCAACGTAATCCCACTTTAAAGCATTCCTATATATTTTTTAATGCTTAAACCATTATTCTCCACCATCATTTTATTCTAAGATATAAACTTCAATCCGAGAATCTTCCAAAATTGTTTCCAGAAATTCAGAATATTACACCATCTTCATTCATGATAGTTTTTTACGAATAGATGATAATATTAAATAGAGAACAATTTAATATATAAGAGCAAATATTTGTTATGATCGTGTTTTTTCATACTGTGTGCTAAATATGTAATTTTCTCTAACAATTTGTTTAACCAGAAAACCAATAATATCGAAGCCGAAAAGTGAGAAGTTGAAAAATACCTCATAAGCTTTCTTCTCCTCTAAAACGTATATGCCATTAACTCCCAAGGAAAAGATTTGCACAATAATCAAACCGATCAATTAACTGTTAGGGTCAGGTGCAGCGGAATGCGCGGTTCGAGCGAAATCATAATTTTAAAACTTTTAAAGTTACCGAATAAATTATTCGATATCATATATATATATAATTTATTCATATTTCACCTAAATATTTATTTTGATATCATATAACAATATAATTCATAATGAAAATATTAGGAACTTTTATGAAAATGATTTTCTGCAAAATAGCATAAAACATGTTTTTGTCTGAACTGACCAACTAATACACATATGGGCTGCCCAGGTCAGTTCCAATGGTATTTGGACAGTTCATGGGCTGCCTAAACAGTGACCAATTCATTGTTTCGGCAGCCGTTATCCGGTAAGCTCAAAACTCATCCGGTAACGTCGTTTTTTTTTACCATTTTCGCATATTTTCACTCCGAAATAATTTTTGAAAATTATGCTAACACCCAATACACATTCAACACATATCAATGACATATTTTTCATCAAAAAAATTCCAGATTTTCCAGGTCAAAAACAGTGAGAAAAAATTATCATTTTCATGCTTTAAATTCAATTTTCACAAGATTAATCAAATTAATCTTACACCAATTATGTCCCCCCATCATGAAATATCTCTAGAACAATTCTAGGTTATTTTAGAGTGGCTCAAAAACTCTAGAATAGCAACCAAGTTGTCCAACAACAAATTGAACTGAAATTATCTTAATCTAGTTCAAAGTTTACTTACAGATGCATCTACCGACTTAATCAATCATCCAAATCAAAAAGTCCCAAAAATAGAATGGAAAAGAATCTCTACATCTCATGCTTTCTACGAGAACAACAAGAAACAACTTTCCAAAAACAAAGAAGACATAAAAATTACCTTTAATCTTCCTAGTCTTCTTTGAAATTTATTTTTACTTTGATTCTTCTACCTCCATTCTCACTTTTTTGTTTTTGAATGAATGAAAGAAGCTAGGGATTTGGCCACTTCTTCACCCAGAAGAAAAGAAACAATTTTTCCTTTTGAATTTGGCAAAAAACGTGGCTTCCAACCAAATGATATCTTTGTCCTTTTAATACTAAACTTATTAAATAAGCTTCACACAAAAAGACCAAAATAACCAATTGTTCAAGTAAGCCAATGAGGATAAAATACACTTTTAACTTGTAAAGCTTATCTAATAAGCCAAAAGTCAAAACTTAATAAATGAGTTTAAGGGTAAAATGGTCATTTTCCAAGCAAATGCAACTTTTCCATAAGTCATGATATTATGAAACTTGTCCCTAATTTAATATTAATTTAATCAAATTAAATATATTAAATATTAGGACAAGTATTAGTTATATATACAATATATACAATTAATTAATTAATAAATATCCACCAAATAATTTATATTACATTATATCAAATATAATGTCCAAATAAATTATTTAGGCACTTTTCATATTCGTCACATATATAAAATGACTAAAATACCCTTTACATGTGTATTTTTGTTTACTAATTAAACGATTCGAATTAACATATTTAATCCGATAAAATATTATAAATAATCAATATTATTCATAACGCGTTGTCCAAGTGCTCAACGAGTACACTTCATATTGTGAGACTCTCTAAGTTCAGAATTATCCATCACGGAATCCAATTCCATTTCCATAATTCACCCACTCGTAAATTATAATATAATATTGTTGAACTATAAAAGTAGAGATCATTGCATACGTATAATCCCTCCGTCACAGGCTATCGAAATTATACTGGGGATATAGATACAAATATCAAATCCATGTGGTACAATATAGTCGACTTATTAATTTACTATCTATAAATAATCCTAGGAACTCGCTTCCGCAGTGTACCATGGTCGATTTACTAGATCGCAAATACGTGCAGGATACATCTGCCATGTACACAGGACTGGTGAATTTTATCTAATACTAATAGGATTTCATGAGCATGAGTCAGAACCCAACAAGCAGGCGAATGTATGATATAAATAGATCGATGACGTGACTTTCATCAAAGTGTGGAGGATGTCTCATATATCCACAGTGGTATATCAAGTCGAATGACCATTATGCTACTCGACTTTAGAAGATTCTTATTGACGTTGGTGTACCATCTATTAGGAAATCTTCGGTGAGTCGTTCAGTGTTTATCAAATAAACACCTACATGTTTACACGAGTCTCCCGAGACTCATGGTTCATTGGGATAAACCACCAGACCATGTCTTGATATACGATATAAACTGGTCTCAGCGGATTTTACTAACCGACCCGTGTTAGTAAATCTTGATCGGAAAAATTATTTGAGAATATACAACTTATAGTGACACTTCCCAATGTCAATTACAAACTACATTGTAACTGCGCACTACGTTGTAAATCCTGGGATCTTTGTCTAATAAATACATAGCACTAAATCAGATTTAGTTTCAATCTAATCATAATTAGATCGAATACGTATATAAAAACAAGAGTTGCAACCATTAATATGTAATATTATGGAGAAAATAATTATTCGTATTTATGAATCGGACATAAATACGATATGGATGACGCTCCGACCATCAACCCTAATAATTTCTCCCACTTGCTCTAGTGTCAATCCACGGTATCAGATACACATCTCAATTTGTATCACATACGCATGACCCTCAAGAGGTCACCTAACACTCAAGAGGTAGGCAACAACAAGTAGGTCCGCTATAACATATTGAGTTTGTCCAACAAATCTAATCGTTTCCTTTTAGCTAGCATCATTCATATTTTGTAGAACCTAAGTTATACATCAATATGACTCAGATGCTACATCAATATTATGCTACAGCTACTGAATTGTCCAAGTATTTAGGGATCAAATCGAAAATACTATGCAGACAAATGCAAGCATAACACTAATATCAAAACTTCTAATCTATAATGTCACTATGCAACTTCATAAGTCAATACTTCATAAGTTGCAACTAATTCTAGGTAGAATCATCTGTGACACTCCCACTACATCTTTTCTGACTCTTTATGACGTAGACCATATAACATCATAATTACACTCAAAACTAATATGACCCTAATGGTTGCAGACTATATTCTCAAAGAATAAGAAACTTGTTCTTAATATCTCAAAGATAACAAAGAACATGTTTCAAGTCACATTCTATGGTCTAAAACGTATCAAAATAGCTCGTAACAATTATAATTAAATCGATATTTTTAATCGCATATAATATAATATTCATTATGCCATCATCTTATGATGCATAAGATTGACTAGACATTCTAATCAATTTCTCTTTCGATAAAGGAATCATCATTTACGAAAGATGAATACTATATATAAGACACACACTATTTGTCAAATAATTATACTAACTGTCACACAGATAGTCTTGTTATGTCATTTATTAGATCATATCTAATGCACGACTAATGGGAGTATCTCACAAGTCTCTTAGTTTTATATCATATATAAAACTTTATATCAAATATAACAAAGACTATTTCCACTACTTTTACGGAGAAAAGACGATTTAGGTAAACCTTTTACCTCATAAACATCTCATTATTACCTTAATAATGATAATGTCATTATGATATATAACACTAGAAAGAAATTTGTACGCTCCCACTAACCCTACTATCACATATATATTCTATATGCTTTGATAAAATCAGACAATCTGACTAATATCAAAATTAGAGAATACATATTTTTGGAAAGCTCATTTGAGTCTATAATATGCTCTAGAAGCTAGTAGACTAAACTGCGATCTTAGCATAATTCAAACTCTAGGGCCATTCCGGAACGAAATGCCACTTTGCATTCTTAGCCAAAATGTACAGTTTAATATTAACATTAACCAACAGATCTTTAATTGTTCAATTAGTGTAACCAGAGATAAGTTTCCTCATAATCTACAATAGATTGCCGAGTATAACATTTCTCATGGTCATACTATAAAGGTCAAGCATTCAATAAGCTCGCTTTGCTTTTGCTGCGCAAACCATTTACACCTTTTATGAACTATTCATAACGAAAGCTCAATCAAGTTCAAAAATTGATCTTAGTAAGCTTTGAACAATCTTAGATTTATGGTTTAATGTTAACTTCCGGAATCGATATCAAATATCGCTCCCACTATAAGTTATAGGATAATTTTCTTCGATAGGAAAACAACAGAACCATTAAGTATCAAATACTTCGTAAATGATTCTGATATCCTATTAGACTTATACGGAAGATGTCTAAGGGTCATTTCATCTTATTAATTATGTAGTTCAATTTATAATTCATCACTCTCACATTTGACTTCAATAAGTCAAGTCTTTTCTATAATCGTCAATATTCAATGTTACACACCAAGTAATAAAATAATTTTATTAAAATATATTCTATCAAATAGAATACATTACTCTATTAAATAGAATAAATGATAAACTTTTACTTGTACTGCAGAGGCGCAAATACTTTCAATTATATAACCATTATACAAAAGAAAGATTCAAATCTCAAACTATTCAAGATTAAAATTTTCTACTTATACATTTCATATATGTAACTGTAGAAACTAATAGAACCTTAATTAAAAAGGATAAATTAGTGTTACTAGAGCATATCCCCAAGAGTATTGAAACTAATTCGGTAATACTCAATTTCAAACAAATCAAATCATATATAAGATTCAATTCCTCTCACTGACCAATTTCATCATGATGGAATCATAGAAGAATCATATTGAGTAAGAATCATATTCATTGAATAACCTTAGAACTAATTTCCATAAATTCATATGTTTGATCGTATCAAACATCTCTGAACAATTCAAATACTCACAATGAATTTTAAAGATATTATTTTCAAAACATCAGATCGAATATCTTCGAACCAGTCAAAATATTTTATCCGCATTTCATCAGAAACATATAACTAGGTCATGACAACTCATTGAATGAGTTATGAAGTAAAGAAAACTATCTTAAGTAATTTACAATTCATTAAACTACATACATCTAATGTATCAGTTTAATAAATCTTATGGTCCAATGACAATCATTGGTGAAATGAGATTTAATCACATTCTCAAATATAATATTCATTAATGGATAAAGATATTTGGTATGATCTCGTATCAGACCATCCTTTACCATATGAAATAAGCATATAATGCTTAAGTGATAAAATCTCATAAAGCATTGTTCTAAGTTATTTACTTAATTGAATATTTTTCTTAATTTTTATCTATTCATCAATGGAACTACTAGTCGTATTAAATATGTAACATATGTTTATAAAGAACAAGTAACTATCTAATAGTCGCAAGTTCTGATATCAAATATCTAAACAATCATTAAATAATATTTTAAATAACTAGACGGGATATCTAATATCCAATATTTATAGTTATCGTGTTGTGAGAATCGATATTTTCTACAGAAAACTATACAAATCTCATTTCTTTAGCTTTATAATTTACCTTCAACTATTCACAATAATTGCAAATAATTAATTAGAAAAGAGTGTCGGACATGTGACCTCTAAAGGTCACTAAAACCAAGAAATGAAATTATCAGATAAACAAATACCTAATTGGTTTTCTTAATGCCAGTGACGAATCTCGAGACATGAACCAATTCATGTCAATCTTTACTGTATATGAAACTATTCTCTCTGAATGATTATATCCTAGTCTACTCTAATCTAGTACCTATTCTAGAAATCTGCAACCATAAGTAAAGTAAAAAAATATATAAAATATGCGTGCAATGGATTAAAAGTTTAATTCTATCTATATAATAGAATAAGGAAAATAATAGAAAACATTTTCATAACATTACATACTGCCTGAGTTATGGATTTTTAACCTAGCAGTGTCTACCACTACTGTACGTAATATCGTAATCCCCAACGTATATTGGGAATTCAATAATTAAATCGAATTCCATAGTGAGAAGTTGACCCCATGAATATATTTCGACTCACTGCTTTGGCACGTTCAAGCCTACGTATATTCACAGGTAGACAACTCATTGTCAATAACACTCATTGTGACTCATTATTTTGGTCTTGACCATTTCTCGTTGTGACAGTTTTGGCACATTCACATGAGGCGCATCAATGCTACACTTGTCAATGACAAAGTCAAACTATCGATGTAATCCTAACAGCTTTGGCACGTTCAGGATTTCCACTTTCACTTGAATTTGTCTCTTATCATATAAGTTCTACCGGCGCAAGAGAACTACCATCAGCCATAACTACACAGCTTTGGCACGATACAACTACAATATCAGGAAATCATTCGCATCCGTACTGACAAGGTGGACCAAGAAATGAGTATTCATAATACTAGTTACTATAAAATCTTATTTAAAGGGGATATTCCTAAAGTGAGTTTTACTCTACATCAAATTTAGATATTTAATCTAGATCAATTTCTCAACAGTTTATTTCTACCCGGGAAAACATAACTTAACTTAACCATTAAATCTCTGTTATGTTTTCCGTTAGCATAAAACCGAAAATTCAAGAAAACTCTAGATTACAAGCATGTGCAAATATCAAAATAAGATTATATATCATATATAAAGCATGAAATATATGATGGATGTAGGATCAGACCTGCTCTGATACAATTTTGTTAGGGTCAGGTGCAGCGGAAGGCGCGGTTCGGGCGAAATCGTAATTTTAAAATTTTTAAAGTTACCGAATAAATTATTCGATATCATATATATATATATATATAATTTATTCATATTTAACATAAATATATTATTCGATATCATATAACGACATAATTAATAATGAAAATATTAGAAAATTTTAACGAAAATGATTTTCCGCAAAATAGCATAAAATGCGTTTTTGTCCGAACCGATCAACCAATACACATGGAGGTTGCCCAGTTCCGCTCCAATGGTATTTGAACAGTTCATGGGCTGCCTAAATAGTTACCAATTCAGTGTTTCAGCAGCCGTTACCCGATAAGCTTAAAACTCACCTGGTAACGCCGTTTTTTACCGTTTTTCTATATTTTCACTCTGAAATAAATTCTGAAAATTATGCTAATACCCAATACACTTCCAACATATCCAAATGACATATTTTTCATCAAAAAAAATTATAACATCCCTGATCCAGGAGATGTTACCTGCAGGGAATAGGTCGTACCATTCCTCTGAGCCTCTGACTCTTCAATCATAAAAAATTACTAATACTATTTTCTCTATTAAAATAACATAAGTATGGGTCCGCAGCCCAAGCTTAATAACATAACATACAACTTAACATTTATAACTGAAAACTCAATAGAACACTTTTACAATGACTACCTCAACATCAAAGACTAATACATAACTTTTACTTGACTCTGACTGGACTCTTACTTCTTCTGACTTAAACTGGTGGACTTCATACCCTAGTGACTGCATCAGTATCCATCCTCCTAAGCTCATCCTCCGAGAAAACCTGTAAAATAAGGAAACTGGGAGTGGGGGGGTTAGATCGTTGTACGATCTAAGTGAGTGAATGATAAAACTGAAATACCGATATAAAATCGTTTGGTTCTAAAACCAAAGTTTTAGAAGTAACTTATATGAAAACTCTTTTCTGAAAACTTCGCCTGAAATCTCTTTATAAAACTTATCTTTCTGAAATCTGCTTTCAAAAGTCTGGTTTCTGAAAACTATTTCTAAACTATGATTTCTGAAAACTATTTTTTGAAAACCTGATATCTGAAAATTGATTTGTCTCTGAAAACTTGACGTATGGGGACGTTATGTATCGCCTTCGTCCCATACGCCTAACTAGAGCCATAAGTGTAAATCTATGACTTTGGGGCGTTATGTATCGTTGTCCCTCAAAGCATGCCATTACTGTCCGTGAAACTGGTAGTCTTGGGGTATATCGCCGTCCCCCAAGCCACTGAACTAGAACTGGGGATGTGGATCTGTGCTACCCTCCATGCTCTGAAACTAGGATTTAAGGGCATCTTTCATCCATAGTCCTGAATGATCTGGGGGCGTTACGTATCGCCGTCCCCCCAGTCCTCTACATGTGCATATGTGTTGTCCGTCAATTCCATCTCTGTACAAGTTACATACTGAGGAGGATTTTTCCCCCATGCCTCGAAAATCATAAAGTCATGTTTTGGAAAACATTTCTTTTCTAAATCATCCTTAGCTGAAAAAAAAACAACTATAATAAAATTCCAGCTAACGCCCTATGTGCTCGAAAGTAAGTCTGAATTCATAAAGAATAAATCAATAAATCAATAATAAAAATCAACTTGAAAAAGAAGTGTCCACTCACAGTTTTGGAATCTGGCTGGCACTGGATCCCTTATCCATTTAAACTGGGACGAGTTCGTATGCTATGATAATTGGTCCAAAAGCTTCTGAAATGTTGATGGGCCACTCTGTAGAAATTATCTCTGTAAGCTTGTGTTTGGGAACATTGTTGTTTGGATTTATTCGGACCTTTTGTCGTGAGGTATGGGCTTGTTGGGCCATTTAAACTGGGACAAGAACGTATCTTATGATAATTGGGCCAAAAGCTTCTAAAACGTCAATGGGCCATTATATGTTTGTGTTTCGGAACATTATCATTTGGATGCGGTTGGACTTCTTGCCATGAGATGTGAACTTGTTGGGCCATTTAAACTGGGATGAGTTCACTCATATGACAGTTAGCCTAAAAGCTTCTAAAATGATGATGGGACGATTTGTGTGGAATTTTTAATGAGTTGATATATTCCTTATATCGCATGCATCTCATGCACCTCATGCATACATGCATCATGCTAACCCTTGTGTTCTAAAAGCCGTCCTAGATTCCCGTTGGGTTAGGGAAGAGGGAAGACTCACTAAAAGACTGGTAACAGTTATGAGTACATCCGATAATCAGGTATCCCGGATAGATCAGTTGGAAAACGGTCTCGCCAAAATTACTGAAGAATTGCAAGCCTTGACTACTGCTGTGGCTGGTACGGCTGTACCCCGTACTGTGGGAAGTTCTGAGAATGTGAGGCGTGAGGAGCCTCCGAATGGGTTGGGGGATGATATCCCCGCTTTTGATGACGACATGGCAGAGTATGCAACAGGCAGAGTGATTGGGTCTCAGGCAGAATTTCAGAAGCTTCGGGATCAGGTTGAAACAGTTACCCGCAAAATGAGGGGTAAACATGAAGAGTTGTTAGATTATGAGACAATGACCTTCGAATAACAGTTTCCAGCTCAGTTCAAAATGCCGGATATGGCTAAGTTCAACGGAAATGGGGATCCGAGGGTCCATCTCCGTCAGTATGTTTCAGTTATGAGTTCAGTGGGTTTGTCCAAGCGCCAAGTACATAAAATGTTTGGGATGTCACTTGAGAGGGCACTTGTAGTATGGTATCACAGCCTTGAGAAAAAGGTTAAGGAAGATTGGAGGGAACTAGCAGACGCCTTCCTGAAATAGTATGTTACAGATTTGGAAATTGATTTGTCACTCTGTGATTTGGAGAACATTAAGCAGAAGCCGAAAGAAAGCTTCAAGGAGTACGTAGACCGCTGGAGAAGCCAGCTTATGAAAATGCAGACTCGGCCCTCTGAGAAGGACCAGATTAAAATGATCATAAAGGGCACCAAGCCCTCAATTTATGGCAAGCTGAGGAGGATGACCTCCATGAATACATATTTTCGACAGCTGATGGAGACTGTCATGGATATTGAAGAAGAGGAGGCTGAAAACAGAAAGTTTTATGGCCAGAATAGGAGGACTTTTGGGGGGCCTTCTAGGACTAAGCCCGCTACTGCCGAGGTCGCTACCGTCAAAAACATGAGATTCTCCAATCTTAGTAGACCTTTGTCAATTGTATTTGAAAAGCTGAAGATGCAAGGATTTCTAAAACCTTTGGAACCTAGGCCATTTATGAAACCTGTGCCACCGTACCTCAACCTAAACCAGTATTGTTACTTCCATCAAGAAAAAAGCCATGACACCGACAAATGCACCCGCCTTAGGCATGAGGTCCAAAACCTCATTGACTCCCATAAAATACCCAATCCAGAAAAAGAACAACCCAACACACACATGAACCCTCAACCATAAAGCCACTCAACCACCCATGCTTCTTGCATTAAGATAAAGGATAACAGTGAAGAACCATAGGCCAAGGAAGAAGGCAATGTTATGAGTGATGAAGTTATTCCTCCTAGTTTATTTGATCATGCATTTTTAATATAGACATTGATTTAGTCTACATGTTCGAACCATTTTCTTAAATGATAATAAAGACGTTCATTTCGCTGAATCTCTTCTGTAATATGAGTATATTTGAGAAAAGCATTCAACCTTGGTACTATGAAATTCAGTGATGTTTAGAACACGGGGAATCCTCGGAATAAGCAAGTAGAAAAGATAAGATAGCCATTCAGAAATCAGGAAATGAGGGCAGTGAAAATATCAGACTTAGAAGGGAATTAGTTCACCGAGCCGATCAACGTAGACAGATTGAAGCAGTGGCTTGCCTGAGGAAAAAAAGACTGAGCAGTCACCAAGAGAATTGGCAGAAGACCTAACCCGACGGGATAGGAACATTCATGCATGCATACACGTCACACATTTTGCATCATTTTGTGTTTGTTTTGTTTTGTGTTCACAGGTTTTGAAGAAGAAAAGAGAAAGCGGCAAAGAACAAGCTAATCAGAAATGGTGAAAAGCACAGTATCAGATTCGGGTAATAATCTCAGGGTTGAGGCCCATTTGAGTTTCAGTTTTGGGTATGGCACTCTGGGGGCGAGGCCCACATTAGTTTCAGTATCAGTCTTGCAGGGTATGGCAATATGGGGGCGAGGCCCACATCATTATCAGTAGCAGCCTTGCCGGGTATGGCACTCTAGGGGCGAGGCCCACATTAGTTTCAGTATCAGTCTTGCCGGGTATAGAAATCTGGGGGCGAGGCCCACGTCATTATCAGTAGCAGCCTTGCTAGGTATGGCAATCTGGTAGCGAGGCCCACGTCATTATCAGTATCAGTCTTGCCGAGTATGGCCATCTGGAGGCGAGGCCCACGTCATTATCAGTAGCTTGGGGACGAGTCCCAGGGTTGAGGCCCATATCAGTATCAGTCTAGGGGCGAGGCCCACAATCAGCTCAGTTCGGGACTAAAGCCCACATTCAGTACAATTCAGGAACAAAGCCCACAGTCAGCTCAATTCGAGAATAAAGCCCACATTCAGTACAATTCAGGAACAAAGCCCACAGTCAGCTCAGATGGGATAAAGCCCACATTCAGTACAGTTCAGGAACAAATCCCACAGTCAGCTCAGATCGGGGATAAAGCCCACATTCAGTACAGGCCTAAGAAAACCGGACTGTTGCTCCCAAATTTGGGGTGTATTTTCTAGTAAAGCTCGTGATCTCTCAATCTCCCAATAAAGTTCCATTTTTTCAATCACCTGAAAAATAAAAGAAGTAAAAATTACAGATAAAGAAAATTAGATACAAGTAAATTAGATAGCTTCAAAATTAACAACTCAAGAAATATAAGTCCCCGGCAACGGCGCCAAAAACTTGACCGGCGTAAACACACACATATAACGCAAGCGCACGTATCGTTCAAGTAGTATAAAAATATCGATCCCACGAGGACTTAATTCCTACTATTGTTATTAATTATTGAATCTATTTATTTACAAATATCTAATTAAATAGAGAAGAGAATGATTGTTTGATTGATTGAATGTGGTTTTGCACAATAAATAAATAAATAAAAAGACAAAAGAAAATACTAAGGAAAATAACAAAAGATACAAAGATCTAGGGTTGTAATTTCTTTTAATATCATTTTAAAGATGAAGTGGTTATCTTACAGTTGGGTAATATATTGATTTATTAACCTGGAACACTAAATTATGTGTAAGCCTCTGTCGATGGTCAGACACAAATATCCAGTTTAACCCAATTGAACCATATGTCTATGTCAACCAAATTATCTGGATTCATTAAGTTTAAGTTCCAATTATGGCTACCCCCGCCCGACAGGTATATTCCTATCCTGTAAGGAAATCTATTAAAGGGTTATCTATCCTCAAGGAAGATCGTGGGCTATTAGTCTAAGGCTGAACCTAAAATCCCTATGTCTAGTTCATTTTAGATTTACCCGATCAATTTTATTAATGGCCAATTAATGAAAAAGCATTAAGATTAAGACTCAATAAATAAATCTTTATATTACCCAAACTATAATTTAACCCCTTATAAACCGTGATATTAAAAGTCATCACAACCCTAGATAAATAATTTAGTTACAACACATAACTAGGGCTAGTAAAAACTTGAAAATAAAAGACATAAAGTAAAAATGCGGAAAGTAAATACTGAAAAGTAAATTACAATAAAATAAAATGCTAAGGTAAAAGGAATTACTTTTACTACTACTAATTTAGATATCTCCCATAAAATAATATATAAACTTGTGATATTATTTTACCAACCGACCAATCTGGCGGTATCCTGATTAAGTCAAATTAAGTCCAACCAGCCATATAGGCGGTAATATTTGTCCATAATCCAGCCATAAAGGCGGTACCAAAATAAATTTACCAACCGACCAATCTGGCGGTATCCTTGATTAGTCAGGTTTAAACCAGATTAAATTGAATTGCCAACCGACCAATATAGCGGTATCCTTTATTAATCAGTATTTTAAATAGTGAATATATTATTTTTAAGGGAGATTAATCTAAATAGTAATAGTAAAGGAATTACCTTTCACCATAGCTTGGGAAATTACCTCATCATTACTGAAAAGTAAAAACTGAAAAATTAAAGAAAGAAAAGTATTGTGCGTAAAAGTAAATTGCGGAAAGTAAAAACTGAAAAGTAAAGAAAAGAAAGTGTGAAACTGAAAATTAATTACTGAAAACTAAAACTAAACAAACTAGATACAATCTTCTTATTTATTCATTAAGAATTTCAAAGAAGAAAGTATGAATTTTACAAATGAAATGGCTTGGTATTTATAGGCAAAATTTTGCCACCATCAAATCATCAATCAATTTCTCCACCATTACATTATTAATTTCTCCACTAATTACTCCACCAAATCCATAATTGCTCCAATAATTTCTTATCTTGTTTGGTGCTGATTTGATAATTTTTATTAATTATTTATTAATTAATATTTTGCTTTGAAAATGATTGATAATGACTTTTAATAATTACACTCCACACACTTCTGGATGGTTCATCAATTTCGGTCATGAAATCATCAGAATTTGAAAATATGTTCTCTTTCAAAGTTGTAGATCTTTGAGTCTTCTTTAATCTGGAACTTGAATCAGCTCAATCCGATATCTGAGTAAACAGTTATGCCCAAAATACGACAGATGCGCAAAACTGGAATTTCCAAAACTGCACTTCGTCAAAAACGCCCTTTCAAGTTTCCAATCTCCAAAATTAAATATCAAGTCCAATAATTGCCCTTATTTGATCCACATTTCGTCCTAAATGATTTCATTGAGTCCCGATATTATTTTATCTGCAAAATAAAATAAAACATATCAAAACGTTCATCAAACCCGAGAAACTAAACAAAATATTAAGTAAAAGGGGCGGTAAATATTGATATATTTTCCGCTCATCAACTCCCCAGAATTCTACGGAGAATTTCTTATGAAGAATATCTATGAAAGCCAAGCTTTCACCAATTGCTTTATGGAATTTCACTGTCAGTGCGCTCTCCCACTAACCTCCTTATATACACAAGAATTATTTCGTTTTGAGTTAAATCATAAACCATTATGATTATTTCAAAAACGTCAGTTCCAAGAACCTTATGCTTGCATGATCCAAACATGGATCGAATAACCCGCAAACCTTGTTTTTCGGTTATACAAAATCGTCAGGATGTTGTGAACATCCTCCAAAAGGTTTCCTTTTCAGGAAAGCGATTTTGATTTGTAACTGACATATTTCATAAATGAAATATACAGTTATCAACAAGCATCTTCAAAATGGATTTACCATGGCAACAGGTAAAAGGTTGAACCGTTATTAACATAATGTTGATAACGATACCTTTCCGTCAAAAGCCTTAGGTTTGCACGTTGGTATGTTGCCTTCCATGTATGTCTTCCTTGAAGACGTTTAATGTACCATAGGCACAATGCCTTGTGGTACAACAACTAGTATCCAAAATAGTTGTTATACATGGAATCCACTTCGGATTCATGGCACTTTGCCATAATAGGAAGTCGATACCTCGTATCACTTCCTCAAAACGTAGTCGGTGGATGTTCCTTCATAAGATTGACATCTTTATGAGGTTAGATCAGAAACCCATACCCTAGGTTGTTTTCTGACTCTATCCGATCTACTAGTTTCTTGTGTATTTGAAGATTAATGGTTTAGATTCATCCTAGATGAACTATTTGTGTTCCATTAAGGACTTCGTGCCTTGAACAGTATTACTCCGATTTTCATCGAGTATCACTCTCCTCCCACTGACCACTGCATATCGGTATTCCTCTAAGGAAAAACCGCATGGTGAGCAACAATCACATTGTTCTCATGTGGGATTTATAAGTACTATACTTAAGGTTTCCCTTAGGATAACCTATATTGGCACTTATCCAATTTGGGTCTTTTAGTTTGGTATCATCCAAACGCTATGCCTTGCATACCCAAATTATCAGGAATGAGAAACCTCGTTTCTTCCCTGTTCATATCCTATATGATATCTGTCAAACAGATTTATATGGAACCTTATTCTAAATAAGTTTTGCACTGTTAATACATATCCTGTTGAAGGAAATTGTAGCTCAGAGCGACTCGTGATAAACCTTATCATGTCCAACAAAAATTCTGTTTTTGGTTCGGACACACCGTCTAACTGACGTGTCTCGGGAGGAGTCCTCATCTGAAAGAACACCGTACTCTTTCATGTACGTATGAAACTTACTGCTTAAGTATTTTCCATTACGGTTTTACCGTGGCGGAATAACACTATAGCCGATCTGTTTGTTTTCTTCGTGTCGAAACTTCAAAAGTTTCCGATCTGTGTTCTTCAAAAGAAACACATAACCACAACGTGATGCTACATCCGTTAAGGTCACGAAATATTCATGTTCACATCTAGCCTAACTAGATATGGGCCCACTTAATTCACCATGAATAGGGCTAACAGATTGGTGGCCCTTTTACTATTACCAAGTAAATAGTATTTTAGGTATTTAACCTAATAAACTAGATTCGTAGACCTTATTTGAATAGTCAAATCAGTCCTAGTACCCACTCTTAAAAGGTGTGGATATACGAGTCTTGTTTAATTGTGTCCTAGACAATAATGCCACAAATAAGTCTCCATTGATCAAATCAATTTAAGCTATTTATTTGTCTTTTTATATGTTTGAGATTTTATTATATTCAAAATATAAATTCTGTTATTTACATCCAATGTATTTATCTCAGTATCATCTTTATATAATGAAACACTTTAGTGTTCTAGAATATAAAGGTTTTATCCGCATCGGATTAAACACTGATATAGAGATAATGTCTCTAGTCAAACTAGTTACATTATAACATTTCCTAATTTAAGTACATACCCAAAGGGTAGTTCCTAAACTTAGGTATCTACGGTCGAAACGGCAACTTTCGTCCCGTTTCCGATTTGCAGAGAAATCTCGGCTTGAAGTCAGTATCCTGCTTAAAGCAGATTCTGAACATCAATACATATATGTATTATGTACCACACTAAGTATTTAAAATCCAATTTCAATACTAGTAGTAAACATAACTTTGACAAATATTTTTAAAGTTAGAGCCTCGCCCTATCTTTAATTCCTTCGTTTCTTCCATATCCAAATGGTAGTCGCTACGGGATATGTCAATTATCCTTTTCAATATTTCACAAACCTTTGGCCAGGCCTTGGGTTTCGGAATATCGAAATGATGTGCACCTTGTGCTACATTCCCAATTGCAAACTTTGACTTTTCTCCACTAGAATAGTCAATTAATTATCCAAGAATTATTAATTGCAATTTTAATACTTTTAAATCTAAAGATAGATTTATTATAAGTATATTAATTAAGCACTAAAGTCATCATCACATAAATCTTCCAAAGACTTTATGCTCTACTATTTGCTTAATAATGGGCTTAGTAATAATAAGTTATTTTATCAAATAAATTAACCTATTATTAATTCCCAATTGAAAATTAAATCATTTAAAACATTTAATCCAAGGATTATTTATATTTTAAATATTCAACCTTTCAATTCTTTCATGATTTTAATAGTCCAACTATTTAATCAATTTAATAAGGTACTATTTATTATAATGATTACAATAATCCAATTATTTAATCAACTATAATTTTAATATTGATTACTATAATCCAATTATAAAATCAACTATCATTTAATTCAATTATATTGATTACTATAATCCAATTATAAAATGAACTATATATTGAATGAGTTTGTATATAATCCAACTATATATATTTTTAAAACAACATAAAATATTAGTCCAACTAATACTTTTGATTAATGTGACGAGTAAAATAAAATGAGCGCGTTTAGCGAGTATTCGAACGAATGTTGCAAATTCAATACTTGCCTCCCACTATCTTTCGTCGAGCCTCTAACCCTCTGTCGAGTACTCGGGAACCGTGTTTCCTAGTGGGCTAGGATCCCGTTAAATATCACACAATCTTGACTTTGGCCAACAAATTGTATGATAATTAACTAGGTAGATCTCTAAGATCAATTGGATCTAATCCAACTACTAGATCCAGTAGGTGGACATCCAAGTCCTAAACATATATCTTATATATGCCTATATATCCAATATATACCCTAACCTTTTTCCTCTGAATCAACTAGGCCTTGGCTTTGGCACAACAAACCTAATGATCCCAGTCAAGCGCGGACCCATTGACATGGAAGCTTCGTAATCAATGTCGTTGGACAAGAAGTGGTCTTGACTTTGGCCAACAAACCACAACTTGGACAAGACACCAATATGGAACAAAGCCTCGTGATTAAAACACATCTTCGAAGGACAAGGGCTTGACTTTGGCCAACAACCCCTGCCAATCTAGGATCTTGAGTAAGAATCACTCAATGGAAGGAAAAAAAACGCATGATATTTGATGAGGGCTTTTTCGCGTGCAAATTGGCTACCAATTTAATTATCTTTGTTAAGGTCTCATCATCATACACCCTTAAACATGCATTCTAAATACATAATAAAGCGAGTATGAAAATAAATAATAATGATATGCGGATGGATACTTTACACATTGATCCTAGATCAAATCTCTCCCTTTCTCACTCAAGCTAGCACTAGTATTACTTCTACCCGTTACACTACACTTCTAAAGAAACCTCATATACATAGAGGGGAATAGGTGAGAAGAGAATACAAAGAGAATAGAGGTGATAAGGCTGGACACGCAGGTCCAATTTAATAAATCGAATTTATTACAACAATTTCTAAAATTGCCCACCCGACTAATATCCACCCGATATTACATTATTCATTCAACACAACCACGTATCCACACACATAAGCATGCTATCAATCAATCTAATCAAATAATTAATCTGATAATTAAGTGATCATCCAATGTTCAAACAACGATTTGATTTTGTTCGAGTCAAACTCGTTTTTGCGAATAAGTACTTAAAGTACGAATTCATGAATTAAATTAAACTACATCATTAAATCTAATTTAACATGTATTTAATACTAATTCACTATTCAATTCCAAATTAAATATTACACTTTTATTTAATAAACCTTTTATTTAAATTCCAAATCTAATCGTAACGCGTCTCAAAGACCGATATTAACGTCCAACGTCAATTCAATTAAAGTCCAATGGGCTTTTGATTGATTTCTTAAGGCGTGGACTTTTGGTCAACTCGGGTCAAACCGATAACCAAAGTCCAATCCGGGATTTACCCCATAAGCCCATAAATCAATCTTGGCCCATTAGGCCCAATTGAACTTTAAAGGTTCATTAAGTCGCATTTGGGCTTTATGGTCAAGGTTTTTGGGCCCAATTGGATCCAATCCATTTGGCCTAAACCAAACTTGATAAATCAAGCCCAATAGGCCCAATTACAACAATTCAAGCCCAAATCCAATTTAAGCCTAAATAATTAAATTACATTAATCCAATTACGCAATTCAATTACCTAAAGTGCATTATATGATTAATCGACTAAATCAATATTTCCGAAGCACCAAATTAGTCCAATTAATCATGCTTAATTCATTATCATATGTCCAACACACAAATTGAAAATCAAACCCATAAAACATGCTTCAATGCTCTCGGCCAAGGAAGGTTATTTTGTCCGATTTGAATTTAATCCGATTAATTACACAATTGACAACGTATTAACTTCCCGAATGATTTCATACACATCCAATGTTCATAAAATCAAAATTACCAAGACATTCAATAGGGCTATACATTCGGCCAAGGTGAAGGAAATTGGGGATTTTTGTTCAATTCAAAATTCAATCAAATTGACTTCAAATTAACATCATCCTAATCATATAACTCATCCAATGAATTTAAAATGAAAAATTCCAAGAACTCCAAGACTCCTACACATTCGGCCAACATGAATAAATTGGGGAAAATTATTCCAAATCAATTTTCAATAAATTGGTCCAACCAAAATACAATCAAACATGTTATAAGCATACTTAAACAATCAATTTATTCAAATCATGCTCAACAAACATTTACCCAAATTTTAAGCCCTACATTTTTCATGCTTGCAACATTAGCTCTGATACCATTGTTGGTTTTCTATAAGGTCCCAAGATCAAACAAGACATGAAATTATGTGTGAACACATCAACGGAGGTAGCGGAATACTCACATTGATCGGTAGAGTTGATTTGGAGATGATTCAAGCCCAAAAACGCACTGCCATTGATTCATCACTGCAACAGTCCACTGCCCTGCAAAACAGAAAATTGGGTGAAGAAACGGAGCTCCAATCTCGTCGGATGGATCCCGTCTCATGGGGGAACCTCCCTACCACCTTCGCAAGACTCGTAGTGTGCTAGCACTTGCGGTTTTCACCATGAAAACCCAACCCTTGCTTCCCAAAGTCACGCCAAAACCAGTCAAAAACAGTGAGCAGAATGTGTTTTGGCGTGAGAGAGAAGAGAGAATTTGAGAGAGAAAAATGTGTTATGTTAATTAAAATGATTTACCAAAAATCAATTTATATTTATGCCATAATTTATTAAATTAATAATAAATTTATGACACAACACATGCAATAGCTTAGAGTGTCAAACACTCAATTTCCATGCAATAACATTGAGTGCATTGTACACTATCTACATGCAATGCATTAGAATGACATGTGTCATGTGGGCCCCACACGTTTCCAAATGAAAGTGGGCCCACGTGCACTCACGCGTTCGGGTTCGATATTTCCGAAATACCGAGCTTACGTCGCGACGTTAATTCAATCGAATTTAAATAAATAATTGCGCCTGGCGAAATTATTATTTATGTCGCTAACGAATTAATTCTGAATTAACTCGTTTGCCCGAATTAAAATCTAATTTTAATTCCGCGTTGAAATCTAATTTCATTAATATATCGAATATATTAATTCATCGATTAATTCCAAATTAATCGTTCTCTCTCTTTAGACGATATTTTATCCCGGATAAAATATCTCTGTTATTAATCCTAGATTAATTTTCTCTCTCTCTTCTATTATAATCCCAGATTATTCAAGAGTGCGAGTTGTGCGTCATCGGTGGATTATCGGGAAGCGACCCATGAGATCCCCGGATAATCTGGCAGTAAATACGGTCGTCGGAGTATCCGAATCACGTACGTACCAAGTACTACGTTCTACCGATTTACGAGACAAGGTCGACTCCTAGCAAAGCACCAAGTCTACCTAATTCTCCGGACATATCCATTTAAGAATATTAAGATCTGTATCAAGCGTAGTATACTAATGTATTGTGCATATCGGCCCAGTATCGGATAATCACGTGCTAGGGCTGGGGCTGGATAAGTGTCTGCCCCGTCCGAAACACATATCGGATGTCTGGTAACTAGTCTCTATAATCAGATATTCATGACCTGGTCATAATATCACGATTGGATGCGCATCACTTTAAGAGCACTAATACCGTATCCTGCGTGACATCATCTCCATTATGACTGGAGTGACACTTCCGTCTTGACATCACATCCAATACATTACGATTCTCAATATACCCGGCATTGGCGTACACAGAACCGGTTACAGTCCTAGACGACCTCAACTAAAGTATATCGATTGTCGTAAGCATTAGCGATGTAAGTCTCAGGTTAAGACTATACACACCTACCTTGATTTCGGCCTCCCATAGACACATATTCATAATACCAATGGGATTCCGAGGGGTCTATCCAGAGCGAAGCTGTTTCCCGTACCATCGGTGAAACACGACCTCCTATCGCACTTGCATAAGTATCCAACACTTATATATAGGAGAACTATGACGTTGTGCCCTCACAACGCACACAAGTGCAATACTAGCCTATTCCGCATTATCGATGTCCAGTCTCGATAATACTACGGCTAGGGATATTTAATGATTAATCCTTCGTGGACTGATACTGTCTCATATCATCTCAATCCAGGAACTAATCATAGGGACCTCTCTTCATTTATATATCTATGGTGATCTAATCACAAATGATGAGAGTGCAATTTCCTTATTACATAGTTAATTTGCTACAACAACACAATGATCTGTGCAAATAGTGACGCTATGGGTCATATTATCCAACAATGTAATCAATCATACTATTTGAATTCCAGCATTTATTTATTTGATGTGTTCATGAGATGGTATTCAAGCATGATTAGGCCGTTAGTATGCTACTTGGTTCTTAAGCATGATTTAGCCCATTTAGTTGTTCATTTTCAAGCTTTATTAGTCCTTATTTTGCATTTGGAATTTGCATTATGTTTAGGCTGTTATTTGTTTTCCGCATTATATGATCAAAACATGTTCATGAGATTGCCGTGTGCTATTGCATGTTTGCCATTATGATGATTACTTTCATGCATGGGAACTTAAAAGTAGAATACTCCTTGGAAATAAATGTTGCTTAGGCTTGGTTAAATGATTGCACAAATCATTTCATTACAAGTGGCATAAGTAAGGGACCATTCCGAACCCAACGGTTTGAGGTCTTCCCTTGCGAGGGGTGAGTGCAGCCTTAAATCTTTGTCCTGGTTCACACCGGGTGGCGACTCCATTATTCTCCGGTTTAGTTCCCCACGGGCTACTCCGTACTCCCAACTAGACCGCGAGCCTAGAACAGCATGCGTCGCCCAGTTTCTGTGTCCCCACACTTAATTGATCATATCATTCTCACTCTTAGCTTAAACCCTTAGAATTTATCAAATTTGGGTACTTATGCAACAACAAATTTCTTTACTTATCAATCAATAATAAACAACCCTTAGCATGCTAATATCTCCATCTTATCATCAAACTTCCAAAATCCAACATTTCAAGTTTTGGGTCAAGTCTTTTTACCTTCGATATTCCGATACGAAATTCCATTAGTGTATTTGCGTCCCAAAATAATTTATATTATGTTATCTTTATCCCGTAGTACCACAGTACCACAACGTAATAGTAGTAGAGACTACCTGTCGTTACAAATTATCCCCCCTTTAAATAGGATTCGTCCTCGAATCCTCTTTAAACTTGGAGTCTCATCATAGATCACATGATTTATGGGTTCCTTATAGACCACCAACTTCAACTTATTACTTACTCATCTCATTTTCATCCGTTGTATTATATCATTTCCCAACGATCTTATGGTGTACTATCATCACACCATGGAATAATGTGATGATCACGCTGAACCTAGAGTGTCACGATGTAGGACTGTACACCATCTTATATGTGTGAACTCTTACTTTACTGAAGCTATATTGTGTCATCGGGGATTCTATTTGACTTAACAATGAAGATCTCTGCCCGACTGTTCATTTTCCACTTGATTAGTAGGTATATGTTATTCTTCATCTTTCTTAATATCTAATACATGCATCATACCTCTTTTTATGATTGGTAAGTTGTTTCAGAGTTCGTGGCTTCAATGAATATCCTTTGAGTTCTTTACTAAGAATTACCACCTCGTTCTTGTTTCATAAGATTTTCGCTGGGTATTCTTAACTACCGTATTTCTGGAACTTTAGTTGTGGTTAGCTTTCTTTGTCTCCAAGGAAATCCTTTTCTCTAGATCCTTAGTCAAATTCAACAATTACTTGACTCGATCAAGTTTTCCTCAGCTAGTACCTTTGACTCTCACCAGAGATACTGGTGTCTGATGGTTAGGTTTCCCATATTCCATTTCTAGAATCAATAGGTTTATAGGAGTGGTCCTTGTCATTATTAACAACTCTTGTACTCGATACTCCTTTCGCTATAGTAGTTTAACTTGACCTTAATATTCTTTCTCGTGTCTTAGCTACTTAGCCGTCTATATACTTATTGTCAAGCTTCATCTGCTTATGATATTGTCTAGGGCTTCTTAACTTACTATTCATTTCTACCAATGATGCTTGTACTAAAAATGTTGATTCTAGGTGGTTTCCTGGTGGTCCTCCTCAATTAGCTACAGATTCAAACTTAATTGTATGCACTCTGGTGCCTAAACCACATTCTCAGCTATTAACATCAACGCTGGCAATTTGATCCTGGCTAAAACTCATATTCTTTTGTACTTTGCTTCCATTGTTACTAAAAATCAAGTTACAGTGTTCCACACTAACTTATTTTCCATATCCTAGTGCTGCCAAAGGTCGTTACTCAAACACATGCCATTTTACTGAACTTTGAGGATTCACCTACTATAAAAATTACAACATTGCAGTAATTTATTTCCTCGATTCCGTACGATGCTACGAATCTACTAAACCACCATATATATGTGGTTTAAACTGATATTAAGAAAGCTTTGTTGTTTCATTCTTCTATTTTTGCTTACTTAGTATCTTCTCATATTATCTTGACAGATTCTTTTCCAACTGTTTATTTGTTGACCTTTTATCTTCTCTTTTGCTCTGTTCTACTCTTGGGACTTGTCTAGCCTATGTCTCCGCTTTCTTATTCGAAGGATGTCATCTCTCACATGTCTCTAGTTATGTTTAACGCTGCTCTTTTACATCATTGTCACTGCTTAACTAGTATTTTCTCTGTTATCATTTCATCTAGATAACGTTTCTTCTAGATCTCTCACATAGAACTATTTTCTTTCTTATTATGTTCTTGTACTATATCTAAAGGTTTTCTGTTTCGATCTTCTTCCACTAAGCTTTCTCTTATTTCTGGGACTTGTTGGGGGGTTTTTTCAAGGCGGCGCAGAGAAAGAAGCGTTGTTCGGGCGAAATCGTAGTTTCAAAATTTTTGAACTTACGAATAAATTATTTAATATCCAATATTAATAATTCATTCATATTTCACATAAACATATTTTTTCGATATTATATAACGACATAAATAATATAGAAACACCGTGAAACTTTTACGAAAATATTTTCCGCAAAATAGCATAAAACGTGTTTCCGACCGAACTAACCGACCAATGCTCATGGGGACTACCCAGGTCAGCCCCAAAAACATTTGGATAGTACGTGGGCTGCTCGAACAGTGCTCAGTTCACTGTTTGGACAGCCGTTACCCGGTAACGTCGTTTTTTGCCATTTTCGTTTATTTTCACTGCGAAACAATTTTCGATATTTTTTTTTCTTGGGTAATTAAAATAAACCAATTTATTCTAATTGCTCAATAAATAAAAACTGAATTTTTATCTGAAAAAACAGATTTATCATTAATTATCGTGAGACCCCTAAACTTTGTAAATTTTACATTTTAGTCCTAAAATTGTCAAATACAATTTTAGATGATTCCAAATCATTTCGAAAATGATTCTTAACATGTTCAAAATATGAAAACAAAATTTGCAACTCAAACCCCTCAATTTCTTCAAGTTGCCGAGAGGGTCCCAAATTTTTCATTAATTGCGATTTAGCCCCAAATATTCAAAACATGTCAAGATCAAATCCAATTAATCCCAAATTTGATATATACATCATATATACATCAGAATATGAAACATATATGAAAAGCCCCAAAATTGGATAAAGTTAAGAACCCTAATTTCTCAAATTACTCCAATTGCATAATTTACATTAAATTGATAAAATTCAACACTTTCATCAATCAAATACCACACCAATCAAGTCTCACCATCATGAAACAACTCAAGAGAAATTATAGGTCATTTATGAATGGCTAAGCAACTTTAGAATGGCAACATCACTATCAAATGGTTTAAAGATTACTAAATGAACAATTTTATTCAATCTTTAATTAACACAAATGCTCATCTTTCAAACAAGTTTACAGCCATGTGATTACATACATCAAAGAGTAGAGAAAATTCTAAGCATCACAAATTGAAGCCTAGATACATGAAAACAATTTCCTTGTTGAAGAAAGTTAAGAAAAACATACAAATTCCAAGCTTTGATTGATTTTTTTCTCTTCTTCTTCACTTTTCTCTCAACCTTTTCTTTGTAATTATTTTTAAAACTTGTGTAAGTGTTTGAACAATGAAACAAAATAATTTTCTATCAAATTTTCATTATGGCCGAAAATCACAACTAATAAATCAAATAACAATTATTTAATTTTGTTTCATTTTCATTAGTCCACAATTCACTTTAATAAAGTAACACTTTATCCTTAATAAAGAAAATCAAAATGTGTCCCAATGATAACATGTCATTTCCTAATTAAATCATTACTAAAGATATTTATTTTATTAATTAATTTAATTATTTAACAAATTAATAATTAAATAATAAATATAAATATCTTAAATATATGTATTATATTTACATTAAATATCTCAAATACATATATTAATCATATATTTCAAATATCACAAATTGATATTTTTTAATGTGTATTTAATAAAATCAAGTATTAAATACAAATACACATTAATTCAGAAATGACCGTTAGGTCCATATTGTATGTATTTTTCGTTTAACCATTAAACGAGTTATAAATAATCAGTATTATTCATAACAGTTGCCTTAGTGCTCTATGAGTATATTTCATCAGTGAGACTCTCTAGATTCAGACATATCCGTCACGAAATCCAATTTCGTGTCCATAATTCACTCACCCGTAAATTATGACGACCTCGGATAAACTCGTTGAATCATACAGGTCGAGGTCATTACATACGTATAATCCCTTCGTCACAGGTATCCGGATTATCCAAGAGATATAGATATAAGAGTCAAATCTCTATAGGAATAATCTCGTCGACGTATCTATTAGCCATCTCTTAATAACATTCGGAACTCACTTCCGAAGTATACTATGACCATAGATTTAACAAATTGCTAATCAATTATGGACTATCTATGCTCTGTACACAGAACTGACAGATCCTTTCTTGATACTCACATGATATCATGAGCATGAGTCCACACCCAACGAACATGCGGAGGTCTGATCTAAATGGATCGGTGATGTGACTGCCATCTAAGTGTGGAGGATAACTCATATATCCACAGTGGTATCTCAAGTCAAAGAATCATTATGCTACTCAACCCGAGAAGATTCTTGTTGACGTCGGTGTACCATATATTAGGAAATCTTCAGTGAGTTGTTCAGTGATTATCAAATAAACACATACATGTCTATACGAGTCTTCCAAGACTCATGGTTCATTGGAGTCTTTGTCTAATATATATACATATCACTAACTAGATTTAGTTTCAATCTAATCAATCTAATCGAAATTAGATCGAATACATATATAAAAGACAAGAGGTGCTACAATTTAAATTAGTAATATTATGGAAAAAAGTATTGCTCGTATTCATGAATCAGACATAAATACGATCCGGATTGGCGCTCAGAGCACCAACCCTAACAATTTCCCCCACTTGTTCTAGTGTCATTCTATGGTATCATATCCACATCCCAATGTGTATCACATACTCGTGGCCCTCAAGAACTCACCTAGCGCTTAAGAGGTAGGTAACAACAAGTAAGCCCGCTATGACATATTGAGTTTTTCCAACAAACTCAATCATTTTCCTTAGCAAGCATCATTCATATTTTTGTAGAAACTAAGTTCTACATCAATATGACTCAGATGCCAGATCAATATTGTGCTTCAGATACTAAGTTGTTTAAGTATTTACAGATCAAATCCAAAATACTATGTAGAAAACCTCAAAGACAATACTAATAACAAACTTTTAATCTTCGAGGTAACTATGCAACTTTATAAGTCAATACTTCATAAATTGCAACTAATTCCACTCATACAGTAGAATCATCCATGACACTCTCACTGCATCTTTTCTGACTCTTTATGACGTAGACAGTCTAACGTCATAATTAGACTCAAAACTAATCTGACCCTAATGGTTGCAGATTTATTCTCCGTTAATAAGAAACTCGTTCTTAATATCTCAAAGATAATAAAGAACATGTTTCAAGACCCATTTTATGGTATAGAGAATATCAAAATAACTCGTAACAATTATGATTAAATTGATATCTCTAATAGTACGTATGTTGGACAATTATGACCCATAGCATCATTATTTGTAAAAGACATGGTGTTTTTGTACAAATTAACTATGTGACAAAGGAAATTGTTCTTTTATCATTTTATAATTGGATTACTTGGATATATAAATGATAAAAGTCCATATGATTAGTACCAGATTAATAAGATATGAGACAGTATTAATCCACAAAAGGTTTAATCATTAAATATCCATAGTCGTAGTATTATTGAGACATGACATCGATAATGCGGAATAGGCTAATATTACACTTGTGTGCATTATGGAAGCTTAACGGCATAGTTCTCATATATTTAAGTATTGGATACTTATGCATGTGTGATAGGAGGTTCTAGTAGCCGTTGGACCGGGAACAGCTTCGCTCTAGATAGACATCTTGGAGTCCCATTGGTAGTATGACTATGTGTCTATGGGAATCCGAATCAGGGTAGGTGTATGTGGTCTTAACTTGAGACTAGAATCGCTAATACTTGCGACAATCAGTATGCTTTGGTTTTGGTCATCCGGAGCTTTAACAGGTTCTGTGTACGCTTCTTCTGGGTTTACTGAGAATCGTAGTGTATTGGGTGTGATGTCAAGATGGAAATATCACTTCAGTTATATGGAGATGATGATCACGCAGGGATATAGAACTAGTACTCTTAAATGGTGCAGCTATCAGGATAATATGACTAGGTCATGATTATCCGATTACAGAGACTAGTTGCTAGTGGTCCGATATATGCTTCGTACGAGGCAGACACAATTCCAGCCCCAGGCCTAGCATGTGACATCCGATACAGGATCATAATACGCAATACATAGTATATTATGCCTGAAATAGATTATATATTCTTCGTTGAATATTTCTGGAGAATTAGGTAGGCACGGTGCTTTGTTAGAAGCCAACCATGTCTTGTACATTGGTAAGAACGTAGTACGGGGTACGCACGTGTTTGGATAGTCCGATGACCGTATTCACTGCCAACATATCCAGGGATCTCTTGGGTCACTTCCCAAAGATTCACCGATGACATTTGACTCGAACAGAATTAATCTAGGATTAATTATGAGAGAGAGAAAATTAATCTGGGATTAATTGCGGTAAGAATTTATTTGGGATAAATTTCATATAGATGAGAGAATGCGATTAATTTGGAATTAATTGAATAAATAATATATTAGATATATTAATTGAAATCAGATTTCAATGCGGAATTAAAATTAGATTTTAATTCGGGCGAACGAATTAATTTGGAATTAATTCACAAGCGACTTTCGTAATAATTTTGCTATGTATTATTATTTAATTAAATTGATTTAATTACGTTGTGATGGAAAATTCGTTTAGTTCGGAATTAAACAAACCCGGGCCTGAGCGAAGTTGCGTGTTGAGTTAGCCGACTTAAATTTTGAATTTAAAAGTGGTGGGACCCACTTCACTTATATCAACTTGTTGGACATGTGATGGAAGTGGTCAGGCTTGAATTATGGATTTGATTTGTTGGCAAGTAAGGCTTTGCTTTACTTATAAAACACTCAAACCAAATCCAATACACAACCTTTGTATAAATTAATTAAGTCAACTTTGGAAGTGTAACAAGTTACTATTCACAACAAACTCTCTCTTCTTCTTCTTCCATTGTCGTGACTATCTCTCTCTCCCATGAAAGTTTTGTTGCAAAATTTTTCTTAAGATATCACTTAAAGAGCAAATCAAGGTGATAGGGAAACTCACCATTGGGTTGGATTCACTCAAAGAAAGCTTGGAGCTCTCAACAAACATCAAATAATTTCAAATTCTCATTCATTCATTATAAGTAATTTACCGCAACTTACTTTGTTTTATTCACACAATATCATGACTTAGAGACCTTGGGCATGTTTAGGACACTAACAATGGTATCATGAGCCTTTTCTAAGCATGATTTAAGTTTAGGGTTTATATACTTGATTTGGGGATTTTATGCGTTGAGCTTTCAAATGCCTAAATTGGTTGTTTGGTTATGATTATAAGATGATAACTTGGAGTTATGCATGATTGATTTTTTGTAAAATTAATTAGATTAAATTTCCCCAATTTTATTACCTTGGCCGAATCTACCTTAATATATGCTCATGGTGATTTTTTGAAAATTAGACAATTGGATGTGTTGTTGGCATGAAATGTATGTTAGATGTTGATTTAATTGGATTGAAATCAAATTGCTTGATAATTTTTTGTCAATGTCGTGAGCCTAAACATGTTGGAATGAATTATTTTGCTTTAATTTGTGTTGGACATGAATTGAAATGTAAAGCATGATTAATTAGTTTAAATTGATATTTTGGAAATATTAGTTTTAATTAATTAATTATTATAATTACACTTTAATTAAAATTAATATGATATTTGGAATATTATGTTAATAAGTATTAGTCTTTAAATTTGGAATTTATTAAATTGGACTAATTTGTTGTATTTGGGCTTAATGGGCTTGGTTGGGCCAAGTTTGGTTTTAGGCAATTGGGTTGGATCCAATTGGGCCCAAAACCATTTCCATAAAGACCAAATATGACTTTTGGGCTTTTAAATAATTTAATTGGGCCAAATGGGCCTAATTTTTGGCAAAATGGTGATTCCTTATTGGGCCTTGGCATCTTGGATTGGATCCATATTGGACAAAGCCCATGCCTTAAGAATTAATTGAAAGCCCATTGGACTTTAATTAAAATAGTATTGGATACTAATTGGGCCTTTAAGACCCATTTAGATTAGATTTAGAATCTAAGTCTAAAAGGCACTAAAATAAGTCTAATTATTTAATTTGGAATTAAATATGAATTAGTATTGGATACAATTTAAAATTGGATTTAAAAGTGTAGTTCGATATAATTCAAGAATACATACTTTGAGTATTTATTCTTAAACGAGTTGGACTCGCGCAAATCAAATCGTTGTTTGAACATGTGATGGTCATTAATTCAAAGATTAATTAATTGGATTAGATTGATTGAATAACATGCTTTGTGTGAATACTTGGATGTATTTGTATGAATAATGTATATCATATGGATATTAGAATGGTTAGGGCAATTTTGGAAATTGTTGTAATAAATTTAGAATTTATTAAATTGGACCTGCGTTTCCAGCCTTTCACCTCTTTATCTCTTTGTATTTCTCTTCTCACCAATTCCCCTCAATGCAAATGAGGTTTCTCTAATGTATTATGTAATTGGGTAGAAGTATGTAAAGTTCTAGCGGGAGAAAGGAAATGGAGAGATTTGTTCTAGGAACAAATTGTTATATATCCATCCGCATATCATTATTAATTTTATTTGCGCCTTATTATGCTTTTAGAATGCATGTTTAAGGGTGTATTGTGAGACCTAATCAAAGATAATAAATTGGTTTCCAATTTGTGCGAAAAACCCTCACTTTGACATTAAGCGTTTTCCTTCCATTGAGTGGTTCTCTCTCAAGATCCAAGATTGGCTTTGATTTGTTGGCCAAAGTCAAGATCATTGTCCATCGCGGATGTGTTTGAACCACGAAGGCTTTGTTATATATCACATGTCTTGGGTAGTTTTGACTTGTTGGCCAAAGTCAAGGTCACTTCTGTACATCGACGTGGATTACGAAGCTTTCCCACTGTCAATGGGTCGCGCTTAACTAGAATCATTAAGCTTGTTGAGCCAAAGCCAAGGCTTAGTTGATTCAGAGGAAAAGGTTAGGAAATATATATTGGATATATATCTTGGACTTGGAGGTCCACCTACCGGATCTAGGAATTGGATGAGATCCAATTGATCTTAGAGATCTACCTAGTTAAGTTTCATACAGCTTGTTGGCCAAAGTCAAGGTTGTGTGTTATTTAACGGGATCCTAGACCACTAGGAAACTGGGTTTCCCGAGTACTCAACAGAGGGTTAGAGGCTCGCCGAAAAATAGTGGGAGGCCAGTATTAAATTTGCAATTTCGTTTAATACTTAACAAATAAGCGCTTTTAAATTATTTTCGTCATTAAATAAATATATTAGTTGGACTAATTTTGAACATTGCTTTCTTTGAAAAGTTAGACTGTACAAGACATTACTCCACTTGTAGTTGGTTATATAGTTGGACTATAGTAACCATTACATTTTGAGTGTACCTGATATCGTTGATTGAATAGTTAGACTATTGCAATCGAGATGGCTGGAAGGATTAGCGTTAGAGACATCGTCATGGGAGACAATGTCTTTAACAGCTCCAATTTTCTAGATTAGGAGATGAATCTCAGGATAGTCTTGGGAGCCGAGAAGTTACTTTATGTTATAGAGAAACCACTCGGGCCTGAGCCCGGAGTTGAGAAAATAGTAGAGCATGAGCTTTGGAAGACTCATCGTGATGATAAATTTAGTGCTCAATCTGTCATGCTTGCTGCAATGACTCCTTAGTTTCATCGTCAGAACAAATGATTGGATCCTTATAGTATGATGTTGAAATTGAAGGATCTTCACAGGTCTAATCTTAGATCTTAGAAGCATGAGTTGTGAAAGAAGCTCTTTCGCTCGCGTATGTCAGAGGGTACATCTGTCGAGCACTATGTGTCACAGATGATTACTGACATCGAACAGCTAGGTCAGCTGGGTATAACCTTCGAGGCCGAGACTTCCATAGATTTGATCTTATAGTCTCTGCCCGAGTACTGGGGCGGGTTCGTCATGAACTACAATATGATGAATCAAGAAAAGACTCTTGGAGAGTTAATGACGATGCTGAAAGAAGCAGAGCCATAGCTTCTGAAGGGCAAGAAGCGCGAGGCACACCTTACTTCGACATCCCAGATGGCCAAGGCTTGGCCGAAGGCTTCTGGGGGTGTAAAGAAAAGGAAGAAGAAGGGCAAGGCTAAATCATCACAGTCTTCTAGGAAGACTGAGGACATATCCCAAGACGTCTGCCTACATTATAGCAAACGGGGTCACTGGAAGCATGACTGCCGTGAGCATAAGGTGGAGTTGAAGGAAGTGAAGACAGGCAAGGCTCCGGCTTCAGGTATGTTTGTTATAGACATGTCCACTTCTGGTTTTAAAAATTGGATTTTTGATTATAGATGTGGTACTCACATATGTACTGATGTGCATGATCTGCTGATTAGCAGGATACTGGCTTCAGGCGAGATCGACCTGTGAGTCAGAAACGAGACCAGAGTCGCTGTTTTGGCCGTTGGGACCTATGTTTTGTATCTGCCCTTGGGACATGTAATTACATTAGGTGACTGTTATTTCATACCTAGTTTGACTAGGAACATCATCTCTGTTATTTGTTTAACCCGTTGCGGGTGTACCTTTATATTCTGGAACACTAGGTGTTTTGTGTATAAAGATAACATTTTGATTTGTACAGCAGATGTTAATAATAGTCTTTATATTTTTAATATAAATGAATCTCAAACATATAACATGACAAATTAAAGGCTCAAATTGAGTAAAATAAATGAAACTTATATGTGGCATTGTCGTCTGGGACACATTAACAAGAATCGCATATCCACGCTTTCGAAGAGTGGATACTTGGACGGATTTGATCCTAATTCATATTATGTCTGCGAATCTTGTTTATTAGGCAAAATGCCTAAAACTCCTTTTAGATGAAGGGTGTACGTGCCACCGAACTGTTAGCTCTCGTTCATAGTGACGTATGTGGGCCCATGTCTAGCTAGGCTAGAGATGGATATGAATACTTCGTAACCTTTACGGATGTTGCTTCGCGTTATGGTTATGTGTATCTTATGACACACAAGTCGGAAACTTTTGAAATATTCAAAGAGTTTCGACACGAAGTAGAGAAAAACAGACTGGCAAAATTATTAAAACATTACGGTTGGATCGTGGTGGAAAATACTTGAGCAATAAGTTTCTCGATTACTTGAAAGAGTATGGTATTCTTTCACAGTGGACTCCTCCCGGAACACCTTAATTGAACAGTGTGTCTGAATGAAGAAACCGAACTTTATTAGACATGGTAAGGTTAATAATGAGTCAAACTGGGCTACCAATTTCTTTCACGGGATACGCATTGAACAATGCAATACTTATTTTGAATAAGATTCCGTCAAATTTTGTTGGACAGACTCCATATGAAATATGGACAGGAAAGAAACTGGGTTTCTCATTCCTGAAGATTTGGGGATGCTGGGTATATAATTAAACGTTTGGATGGTACCAAACTAGAACCCAAATCGGATAAGTTTCTATTTGTTATTGGTTATCCTAGGGAAACAAAAGGATATTATTTCCACAACCCATAAGAGAACAAAATATTTGTTGCTCTCCATGCGGTTTTCCTTAGAGGAATTCCTAAATGCAGTGGTAAGTGGGAGGAAAATAGAACTCGATGAAAATCGGAGTGATACTGTTCCTGGCACTGATCCCCTCACGGAACATGAACAGTTCATCAGGGATGAGACTGTTCCATAATCTTCTAATACACAAGAATCACGTAGGTCAAAGAGAGTTAGAAAATAACCTAAGAGGTATGAGTTTTTGATCTCACCTCATGTAGACATTAATCTTATTGAGGATAATGACTGGCTACGTATGAGAAAGCGATACAAGATATCGACTCCGCTTTATGGCAAGATTCCATGAAGTCCGAAATGGATTCCATGTATACAACCAAGTTTGGACACCGGTTGATGTACCAGACGGCATTGTGCCAATTGGTAGCAAATGAGTCTTCATAATGAAGACAGACATGGATGGCAACAAACAAACGTACAAAGCTAGGCTTGTAGCGAAAGGGTATCATCATCAACATGGTGTTGATTACGACGAAACCTTTTACCCATTTCCATGATTAAATCCATTCGGATAATGCTTGCTATAACTGCATATTTCGATTATGAAATATGGCAGATGGATATCAAAATCGCTTTCCTTAACGGAAACCTTTTGGAGGATGTTTATATACAACAGCCTGACGGTTTTGTCGTGCCAAAACATGCAAACAAGGTTTGCAAGTTAAATCGATCCATTTATGAATTGAAGCAAGCATTGCGTTCTTAGAACCAACATTTTTGATGAGATCATAATGGTATATGGTTTCATTCAAAACGATGATGATTCTTGTGTATATAAGAAGGTTAGTGGGAGCGCACTGACATTGATTGTCCTATATATTGATGATGTATTGCTTCTTAGCAATGACATTCCCATACTAAAATCGGTGAAAACTTGGCTTTCATTAAAATTCTCCGTGAAATTCTTGGGAGAGGCAACCTTTATTCTAGTAATAAGGATCTACTGGGATAGATCTAAAAGTTGTTGGCACTCTCTGAGAACTCGTACATTGACAGTGTTGAAGAGATTCAACATGGATCAGTCCCATAATGGGCTGCTTCTAGTGTCACATGGCGTCTCTCTATCTAAGGACATATGTCTTAAAACTCAAGATGATAGAGATAACATGAGTCGGATCCCGTTCGCTTTTGCAGTTGGATCGATCATGTATGCCATGATATGTACGCGACCTGATGTCTCGTATGCTTTGAGCATATGAAGTCGCTATCAGGCCGATCCATGTGATGGTCATTGGATCGCTGTTAAGAACATCCTTAAGTATCTTAGACGAACTAAGGATGCTTTCTTAGTTTATGGAGATAGAGAACTTGAGGTGACTGGGTTCACCGATGCAAGTTTCCAAACCGATAAAGACGACTCTAAGTCACAATCTGGGTAAATATTTTGTTTGAACAACGGAACAGTGAGCTGGAAATCTTCCAAGCAAGAGACTGTTGCTGATTCAACAACAGAAGCGGAATATATCGCTGCAGCTGAGGCAGCAAAAGAAGCAGTTTGGATCCGTAAATTCCTAATTGGATTAGGAGTAGTTCTGTTAGCAACTGAGCCCGTACCTTTATATTGTGACACTAACGGGGCTATAGCACAGGTTAAGAAACCGTGGTCTCATCAAAGATCCAAGTATGTACTTTGACGTTTCCATCTGATTCATGAGATCATACATCGTGGTGATGTGAAGATCGAAAAGATCGCTTCAGATGACAACATTGCAGATCTGCTGACGAAAGCTATTTCTCAGCAGAAGTTTGAGCGACACGTACATAGTTCAGATGTTAGATACTTGAGTGATTGGCTATGAGCCAAGTGGGAGATTGTTGGACAATTATGACCATAACATCACTATTTGTAAAAGACATGATGTTTTTATACAAATTAACTATGTGACAAAGGAAATTGCTCTTTTATCATTTTGTAATTGGATTACTTGGATATATAAATGATAAAAATCCATATGATTAGTACCGGATTAATAAGATATGAGACAATATTAATCCATGAAAGGTTTAATCATTAAATATCCCTAGTCATAGTATTATCGAGACTGGACATCGATAATGCGGAATAGACTAGTATTACACTTGTGCACGTTATGGAAGCTTAACGACATAGTTCTCATATATTTAAGTATTGGATACTTATGCAAGTGTCATAAGAGGTTCTGGTAGCCGTTGGACCGAGAACAGCTTCGTTCTGGATAGACCTCTCGGAGTCTCATTGGTAGTATGACTATGTGTCTAGTGGAATCTAAATCAGGGTAGGTGTATGTGGTCTTAACCTGAGACTTGCATCGTTAATACTTGCGACAATCAGTACGCTTTGGTTTTGGTCGTCTGGAGCTTTAACAGGTTCTGTGTACGCCTCTTCTGGGTTTACTGAGAATCGTAGTGTATTGGGTATGATGTGAAGATGGAAGTATCACTTCAGTCATATTGAGATGATGATCACGCATGGATTCATAACTAGTACTCTTAAATGCTGCAGCTATCAGGATAATATGACTAGGTCATGATTATCCGATTACAGAGACTAGTTGCTAGTGATCCGATATATGCTTCATACGGCGCAGACACAATTTCAGCCTCAGGCCTAGCATGTGACATCTGATACATGATCGTAATATGAAATACATAGTATATTAGGCATGATATAGATTATATATTCTTCGTTGAATATTTCTGGAGAATTGGGTAGGCACGGTGCTTAGCTATAAGCCAACCATGTCTTGTAAATCGGTAAGAACATGGTACGGGGTACGCACGTGTTCGGATAGTCCGATGACCGTATTTATTGCCAACATATCAATGGATCTCTTGGGTCGCTTCCCAAAGATTCATCGATGACATTTGACTCGAACAAAATTAATCTAGGATTAATTATGAGAGAGAGAAAATTAATCTAGGATTAATTATGAGAGAGAAAATTAATCTGGGATTAATTACGGTAATAATTTATCTGGAATAAAATTCATATAGAAGAGAGAATGCGAATAATTTGGAATTAATCGATTAAATAATATATTAGATATATTAATTGAAATCATATTTCAATGTGGAATTAAAATTAGATTTTAAATCGAGCGAACGAATTAATTTGGAATTAATTCGCAAGCGACTTTCGTAATAATCTTGCTAGGCATTATTATTTAATTAAATTGGATTTAATTACGGTAAGAATTTATCTGGGATAAAATTCATATAGAAGAGAGAATGCGATTAATTTGGAATTAATCGACTAAATAATATATTAGATATATTAATTGAAATCATATTTCAATGCATATTTAAAATTAGATTTTAATTCGGGTGAACGAATTAATTTGGAATTAATTCGCAAGCGACTTTCGTTTAGTTCGGAATTAAATGAACCCGGGCCCGAGAAAAGTTGCGTATTGAGTTAGCCGACTTAAATTTGGAATTTAAAAGTGGTGGGACCCACTTCACTTACATCAACTTGTTGGACATGTGATGAAAGTGGTTAGGCTTGAATTATGGATTTGATTTGTTGGCAATTAAGGCTAGTCTTTACTTATAAAACACTCAAACCAAATCCAACACACAACCTTTGTATAAATTAATTAAGTCAACTTTGGAAGTGTAACAAGTTACTATTCACAACAAACTCTCTCTTCTTCCTCTTCCATTGCCGTGACTATCTCTCTCTCCCATGAAAGTTTTGTTGTAAAATTTTTCTTAAGCTAGCACTTAAAGAGCAAATCAAGGGGATATGGAAACTCACCCTTGGGTTGGATTCACTCAAAGAAAGCTTGGAGCTCTAAACAAACATCAAAGAATTTCAAATTCTCATCCATTAATTGTAAGTAATTTTCCGCAACTTACTTTGTTTTATTCACACAATATCATGACTTAGAGACCTTAGGCATGTCTAGGACACTAACAACTTAATATAGTATTCATTCTGCCATCATCCTATGATGCATAAAATTGATTAGACATTCTAATAATTTCTCTTTCGACAAAGGAATCATCCTTTACGAAAGATGAATATTATATACATTAGACACACTAACTATCAAACAATTATACTAACTGTCACACATATAGTCTCATTATTTCCTTTATTAGATCATATCTTATGCACGACTATTGGGAGAATCTCTCCAGTCTATTAGTTTTATATCATATATAAAACTTTATATCGAATATAATAGAGACCACTCCCACATTTTTCATGGAGAAAATAAGACTCAGGTAAATCTTACCTCATAAGCATCTCATTATCACCTTAATAAAGATAATGTCATTATGATGTAAACACTAGAAAGAAATTTGTACACTCCCATTAACCCTTCTATCCCATATGTATTCTCTATGCTGTGATAAAATCAGACAATCTGACAGATATCAAAATTAGAGAACATAAATTTCCAGAAAGCTCATCCGAGTCTACAACAGGCTCTATAAGTTAATATACTAAATTGTAATCTTAACATAATACAAACTCCAGGGCCATTCCAAAACGAACTCTTCAAACTAAGAAATCACAATGGATCTCTTATCTGAAGAAACCATTTAGAAACGCCACTTTGTATTTTTTAGCTAAAATAAATAATTTAATATCATCATTAACCAACAGATCTTAAATTATTCAATCAGTGCGACTAGAGACAAGTTTCCTCAGAATCTACAATAGATTGCTGAGTATAACTTTTCTCACTCTCATACTATAAAGGTCAAACCTTTATTAAGCTTACTGTGCTTTTGCTGCGTAAACCATTTGCACATTTTATGAACGATTCATAATGAAAGCTCAATCAAGTTCCAAACTTGATCGTCGTAAGCTATGAACAATCTTAGATCTATGGTTAATGTTAATTTCCGGAATCGATATCAAATATCGTTTCCACTATAAGTTATAGCATAACTTTCTTTGATAAGAAAACAACAGAACCTTAAGTATCAAATATTTTGAAAATGATTCTGACATCCTATTGCACTTATTTGGAAGTAATAAAAGGTTATTTTCATCTTATTAATTATGTAATTCCATTTATAGTTTATCACCGTATTTGACTTCAATAAGTCAAGTCTTTTCTACAATAGTCAACATCCAATATTACACACTAAGTAATAAATAATTTTATTACTCGAAATCGTAAAAAAGATATTCTATCAAATAAAATACAATATTCTATTAAATAAAATAAATGATAAACTTATACTCGTACCTCCGAGGCGCAAGTAATATCAATTATATAACCATTATACAAAAAGATAGATTCAAATCTCAAACATTAAAAGATTTGAATTTTCTACTTATACACATCATATACGTAACTGTAGAAACTAGTGGAACAGTAAAATGATGAATTAGTGTTACTGGAGCATATCCCCAAGAGTATTGACTAATTCTGTAACTTTCAATATCAAACGAATCAAATCGCATAAGATTCGATTTCTTCCACTAACCAATTCCATCAATATGGAATCGTGGAAGAATAATATTGATGTAAGAATTATATTCTTCGAATAACCTTAGAAAAATTTCCATAAATTCATATGTTTGATTGTATCAAACATCTTTGAATAATTCAAAGACTCACGATGAATTTTAACGATACAATTTTCAAAACTTCAGATCGAATATCTTTGAACCATTCAAAATAGTCTATCCGCATTTTATCAGAAACACGTAACTAAGTCACGACAGTTCATCGACTAAGTTACGAAGTAAAGAAAACTACCTTAAGCAACTAACAATTCATTAAATTACATACATCTAATGTATCAGTTTAATAAATTTTCTGGTCCAATGAAAGTCATTGGTTAAATGAGATTTAGTCACCTTCCCGAATACAATATTCGTTAAATGGATAAGGATATGTGGTGTGATCTCATATCAGACCATCATTTACCAAATGGAATAAGCATTCAATACTTAAGTGATAAAATCTCATAGAATAATGTTCTAAGTTATTTACTTATTCGAATATTTTTCTTAATGTTTATCTATTCGTTAATGATACTACTAGTCGTTTTAAAATATGTAACAACTGTTTAAAAAGAACAAGTAACTATAAAATAGTCGCAAGTTCTGATATCAAATATCGAAAGAATCATTCAATAATATTTTAAATAACTAGACGGGAGATCTGATATCCAATATCTACAGTTATCGTATAGTGAAAATCAATATTTTCTATACACAACTATATGCATCTTCTTTATTTAGCTTTATTATTTACTTTCAAATTATTTACAACATTTACAAATAATCGAAAAATAAATATTGTCTGACACGTGACCTCTGAATGTCACTAAAGCTAAGAAACGTCATTATTAGATAAAAAAATACCTAATGGGGTTTTCTTAATGCCAGTGAGGAATCTCGAGACATGAACCAATTCATGTCAATCCTTACTGCATAAGAAACTATTATATCTAGAATGATTATATCATTATCTATTCTAATATAGAACCTATTCTAGAAATCTGCAACCATAATTGAAGTCAGAGAACATATATAATATGCATGCAGTGGATAAAAGTTAATTCTATCAAACTAATAGAATAAGGAACAACATGAGTGAAAATTTACATAATATTACACACCGCATAAGTTAAGGATTTTTAACCTAGCAGTGCCTCCCACTGCTTTATGTAATACTGTAATCCCCAACGGAAATAAGAATTCAATAATTAAATTGAATTCCATGATGGGAGGTGGACCTCATGAATATATTTCGACTCACGGCTTTGGCACGTTCTCGCCTACGTATATTCATTAGGTAGACAACTCATTGTCAATCACACTCACTGTGACTCCTGGGTTCGGTCCTGATCGTTTCTCGTTATGACATCTTTGGCACGTTCACAAGGAGGCATATCAAGGTTAAACTTGTCAATGACAAACTCAAGCTACCGATGTAGTCCTGACAGCTTTGTCACGTTCAAGATTTCCACTTCACTTGAATTTGTTTCTTATCATATAAGTTCTACCGGTGCAAATGAACTACCTTCAACCATAACTGCACAGCTTTGGCACGTTACAGCCATAGCATCATGAAAACATTTACATCTGTATTGACAAGGCGGACAAAGAAATAAGTATTCCTAATACTAGTAACTTTCTTAAAACCTTATTTAAACGGGGATTTTCAAACAAAAGATGCTTTTACTTTATTTAATAAAATTAAATAAACACATGCATGTATTAAGTAATGATTAAATTAAACATTGAATTTTAAAGGGCTAATCATATCAGGTGTCCAGGATCAGACTCGCTCTGATACCATTTTGTTGGAGTTTTATCAGTGCGGCGCAGCGGAAGAAGCGTTGTTTAGGCGAAATCGTAGTTTAAAAATTTTAAGCTTACGAATGCATTATTTAATATCCAATATTAATAATTCATTCATATTTCACCTAAACATATTTATTCGATATTATATAATGACATAAATAATATAGAAACACCGTGAAACGTTTACGAAAACGTTTTCCGCAAAATAGCATAAAACACGTTTACGGCCGAACTGACCAACCAATGCTCATAGGGACTGCCCAGGTCAGCCCCAAAAATATTTGGACAGTACATGGGCTGCCCGAACAGTGCCCAGTTCACTGTTTAGGCAGTCGTTACCCGGTAACGCCGTATTTCGTTATTTTCGCGTATTTTCACTCTGAAACAATTTCCGGTAAATATTTTCTTGGGAAATTAAATTAAACCAATTTATTCTAATTACCCAATAAATAAAAACTGAATTTTTATCTGGAAAATTGATTTATCATTAATTACCGTGAGACCCCTAAACTTTGTAAATTTTACATTTTAGTCCTAAAATTGTCAAATACAATTTTAGATGATTCCAAATCATTTCCAAAATGATTCTTAACATGTTCAAAACATGAAAATAGAATTTTCAACTCAAACCCCTCAATTTCTTCAAATTGCCGAGAGGGTCCCAACTTTTTCATTAATTGCGATTTAGCCCCAAATGTTCAAAACATTTCAATATCAAATCCAATTAATCTCAAATTTGATATACATCATATATACATCAGAATATGCAACATATATGAAAAGCCCCAAAATTGGATTAAGTTAACAAACCTAATTTCTGAAATTACTCCAATTGCATAATTACATTAAATTGATAAAATTCAACACTTTAATCAATCAAATACCACAACAATCAAGTCTCACCATCATGAAACAACTCACGAATAATTCTAGGTCATTTATGAATGGCTAAACAACTCTAGAATGGCAACATCACCATCAAATGGTTTAAAGATTACTAAATGAACAATTTCATTCAATCTTTAATTAACACACATGATCATCTTTCTAACAAGTTTACAACCATGTAATTACATTCATAAAAGAGTAGAGAAAATTCTAAGCATCACAAATTGAAGCCTAGATACATGGAAATAATTTCCTAGTTAAGAAAAACTTACAAATTCCAAGCATTAGGTTTTTCTCTTCTTCTTCACTTTTCTCTCAACCTTTGCTTTGTAATTATTTTGTAAAACTTGTGCAAGTGTTTGAAAAATGAAACAAAATAATTTTCTATCAATTTTCCATTATGGCCGAAAATCACAACTAATAAATCAAATAACAATTATTTAATTTTGTTGCATTTTCATTAGTCCACAATTCACTTTAATAAAGTAACACTTTATCTTTAATAAAGCAAATCAAAATGTGTCCCAATGATAACATGTCATTTCCTAATGAAATCATTACTAATGATATTTATTTTATTAATTAATTTAATTATTTAACAATTAAAAAATTAAATAATAAATATAAATATCTTAAATATATGTATTATATTTACATTAAATATCTCAAACACATATATTAATGATATATTTCAAATATTTCAAATTGATATTTTATTAATGTGTATTTAATAAAATCAAGTATTAAATACAAATACACATTAATTTGGAAATGACGGTTAGGTCCATATTGCATGTATTTTTCGTTTAACCATTAAACGAGTTATAAATAATCAGTATTATTCATCACAATTGCCTTAATGCTCTATGAATATATTTCATTAGTGAGACTCTCCAGATTCAGGCATATCCATCACGAAATCCAATTTCGTGTCCATAATTCACCCACTCGGAAATTATGACGACCGCGGATAAACTCGTTGAATGATATAGGTCGAGGTCATTGCATACGTATAATCCCAGAGATATAGATATAAAAGTCAAATCTCTATATGAATAATCTCGTCGACGTATCTATTAGCAATCTTTAAATAACATTCAGAACTCACTTTCAAAGTATACTATGGCCATAGAGTTAACAGATTTCTAATCAATTATGGACTACCAATGCTCTGTACATAGAACTGACGGATCCTTTATTGATACTCACAGGATATCATGAGCATGAGTCCACACCCAACGAACAAGCGGAGGTCTGATCTAAATAGATCGGTGACGTGACTGCCATCTAAGTGTGGATGATATATCATATATCCACAGTGGTATCTCAAGTCAAAGAATCACTATGCTACTCAACCCGAGAAGATTCCTATTGACGTTGGTGTACCATATATTAGGAAATCTTCGGTGAGTCGTTCAGTGTTTATCAAATAAACACTTACACGTCTATACGAGTCTCCCAAGACTCATGGTTCATTGGGATAAACCATCGGACCAAGTTCGATATACGACATGTACTGGTCTCAGCAGATTTTACTAACCGACCTGTGCCAGTAAATCTTGACCAGGAACTTAATTTAAGGATATACAACTTATAGTGACACTTCCCTATGTCAATTACAAACTATGTTGTAACTGCGCACTACGTTGTAAATCCTAGGGTCTTTGTCTAATATATATACATATCACTAAATCAGATTTAGTTTCAATCTAATCAAAATTAGATTAAATACGTATATAATAGACAAGAGGTGCTACCATTTAAATTCGTAATATTATAGCAAAATGTATTGCTCGTATTCATGAATCAGACATAAATACGATTCGGATTGGCGCTTAGAGCACCAACACTAATAGGACTATCTTGGGATGAACATCAATGTTTATCTTTGTTGTCGTTTCTTAACGAGGGTTGGGAGGGTGGGAACTTATCTTGAGGTCTTTCTGTTTCTGGTGATCTAGTGGCACATATTCTTTATCTAAGAGCATAAGACTCTCGTGTATACATGTCTGGTGTCTTTTCCTACACTAGGGTACTACTGCTAAAACTATCTGGTTTATCTTCTCCAACTTTACTCCTGATCATTTTCAACAATCGATCCATCAATATGTTCTTCAAAATCCTTGTAGAGCCATGTTTCCTAACAAATTTCTTGTACTGCCTATGTACTTCTTTTTTGTTTAGTCTCTGTTGTTTAACCTACTGTAGTCGTTATTTTCTTTCTCTGAGTACTGTTATACTCTCTTTGCTATTCTTCCTTGAGAAACTTGCTCTACTACAAAGGTTATTTTCTTGTCTTAGTTCCTTAAACTCCTTACTCATTTACTTTCTTGAAAACTCTATCTACTTCGACTACTGAGGACATCTCCTACTAAATCTTTGGTTCAGGTGCTACTCTTTACCTAGTCCTTCTTATCAATACCATAAGACTCTTTATAAGCTGTTCGCTACATTCTTAAGAATCGTTCTCCCTGATTTCTTTGTACTTCTAAGTCTTTATTTCCTTAAGAGTTCTTAGCTCAACGAGGGCTTCTAAATTTAGCTCAACTTATTGTGGCTACAAACTATTCTATTTCATGCTTTTCATCTATATTTCATTGTACTCACCGATTTGGCTGTCTGGCCATCTCACTTTTCGTCTAATCTATCCATTGTTCTACTTTACTGGTTCTTTTCTTTACTGGGCTTTAAGTTGAGGGTGAGCACATACAATCCATAAGGATATGCAGGCACACATTTTTATTTTACACCTAAGCTTGACGATGATCTGGTTAAGTATCCATATGCTTATTAGAATCGAGGTTTCTAGAAGAAATGGTCGTCATTCATTTTGCAGGGACCTGGTCGACTACTCCATGTCTTGGGGTCCCACTACTATTATCAATTTTCCACACTACTATCTCCTCGTTATGTTATCTTTGTGTCTGAATGTACTGAATCTCCTTGTTACTTCTTCCATCTCTCTCATAACTTCCATATTCTATTACTTGTTCTACGCATTGCTACTGAGGGTATCGATAGTTCGTTCTCCCAACTACTTCCTATATCTCCGCTCTCCACTCTCTGCTACAAGTCGCAGCTATGGCATCTTGTTCTACTGTCCATACTAATACTTTTGCCACTCCTAAATATCTCTAATTTTACGGGTCTACTCTTTTGTACTTCCACGGTTTCATATTGACTTTGGGCTGGTCTGTAGATTCTGTTGAGTTTAATCTATCATGTGGACTTCTACTAGTACTGTAAACCTTGTGCTACCTTGTCTAGATCTTTTAGGCTATACTGGATTCTCTTCTTTATATCATCGAAACTTCCTTAATTCTTTTTTTGGGTGATCTGTCTTCCAAGGTCTTTCCATTTCTTATGATGAATTCTCATCAGCTTCTTACGATCATCTATGTCTGTGCTCGTAGAGACTATGGCAAACATATTAAGTTTTGATGAGTTCCGGTATCCTTGTTTTGGTACTCTGTGTCCTGGTAGAGTCTATTTCTCATATAACAGTAGGTATGAGCTAGCCTCCATCAGAACAGCTTCATTGACTGGCATCACAGAGGGGTGAGGATCTGGGTATGTCGGGCCTTATCTATTGGATTCCTTGACTAGGGTAACTAATCGTTGTTTCTATCGTCATCCATCTTATTTGCCTACGGTCCTGAGTTCGGGAAATCTAAAATATCTTCATTCTTATGGAATCTCACATCTATCAGAAGCCTTCACGAATAATCATGATTTCTTGCTTCTTCTACCTTATGGCTGTTATTGGTTATTCGGGGAACTCGCTATCTATACGAGGTGATCGAGAGTTATTGGATCAACTTGGAAGAATTTTCTGAGGAGGAAAGGAATCTCGCTTGAGGGAAATAAACTTTGCTTAGATCTACTTAGCATTTTATTCTTGTTTAGGCTTGTTATACTCTTCTTTATTACAAGTTCTGGTATTATCCTTTATTATCTAACTCTGTGTCTCTGATTCTTACTATTATAGGTTTTGACATTTTCTTATCTATCTGTTTTCGTACCTCTATTTCTATTTGCTTCTGATTGCTTAGATATCTATATTCTATCTTTTACTTCTCTTTATAACTTTTTCTTTCTCTTTCTATTTTCCTGGGTGGGTACTCATGGGACTTTACTATCTCTTTCTGTCTCTTTATCTTTCTTTGTCTCTGGTTGTCTAAACATCTATACATTCTTTCTTGCTTTCTTATAGCTTTCCTATCACATTCCCTTGGGTAACATTTTCTTAAATCATTACTGTTTAATTTCATAGCTCGTTCTGAACTTCTGGTGGTATACTAGGATAACTTTAGGAAAGATTCTTATCTTGGATCTAAAGTATAACTTTCCTCGTAAGGAATACTATTCGAATGATCTAGGAAAGCTTACTAACTTATCTATGGAACTTTGAGGACGTACTCGAGGATCCGATACTGGAGAGGTAGTGTCTTGCATACGAGTATCCTGGACATACTGCGTATACCAGACCCCAACACTCTACCCACTGCAGTCACTGACTCCCTAGACCATGCTCTGATACCATCTTTGTTAGATCCCCGATCCGAGAGATGTTACCGGCAGGGAACAGGCCGTACCATTTTCTTGAGCCTCTGACTCTTCAACCATAAACAATTACTAATACTATTTTCTCTATTAAGACAACATAAGTATAGGTCTGTAGCCCAAGCTTAATAACATAACATACAACTCAACATCTATAACTGAAAACTCAATAGTATACTTTTACAATGACTACCTCAACAACAAAGAATAATACATAACTTTTACTTGACTCTGACTGGACTCTTACTCATTCTAACCTAAACTGATGGACTTCATACCCAAGTGATTGCATCAGTATCCGTCCTCCCGAGCTTGTCCTCCGAGAAAACCTGCAAAATAAGGAAACCAGGAGTGGGGGGTTAGATCGTTGTATTATCTAAGTGAGTGGACGATAAAACTGAAATACCGATATAAAATCATTTGGTTCTAAAACCAAAGTTTCAGAAGTTACTTATATGAAAACTCTTTTTCTGAAAACTTCACCTGAAATCTCTTTATAAAACTTGTCTTTCTGAAATCTTCTTTCGAAAGTCTGGTTTCTGAAGACTATTTCTAAACTCTGATTTCTGAAAACTGTTTTCTGAAAACCTGATATCCGAAAACCGATATGTCTCTGAAAAACTTGACGTATGGGGGCGTTACGTATCGCTGTCCCCCATACACCTAACTAGAGCCAGAAGTGAAAATCCATGACTTTGAGGCGTTACGTATCGCCGTCCCCCAAAGCATGCAATGATTGTCCCTGAAATTGGTGGTCTTGGGGCGTTACGTTTCGCCGTCCCCCAAGCCACTGAACTAGAACTGGGGGTGCGGATCTATGCTACCCTCCAAGTTCTGAAACTAAGATCTAAGGGCATCTGGCATCCCTAGTCCTGAACTATGATCTGGGGGCGTTACGTATCATCGTCCCCCAGTCCTCTTCTTGTGCACATGTGCTGTCTGTCAATTCCATCACTGTACAAGTTACATACTGAGGTGGGTTTTTCCCTCATGCCTCGAAAATCATAAAATCATGTTTTGGAAAACATTTCTTTTCTAAATCATCCTTATCTAAAAAAAAAACAACTGTAATAAAATTCCGGCTAACGTCCTATGTGCTCGAAAGTAAGTCTGAATTCATAAAGAATAAATCAATAAGAAAAATCAACTTGAAAAGAGTAGTGTCCATTCACAGTTTTGGAATCTGACTGGCACTAGATCCCTTATCGAAAAAATTACGGTTCCTGAGGATAATCTATGATCGGGAACTTGATTAGTATATACGTAGTAAAATAAACATCGGTACTTAACTAAGCTTAATGATACAAAAATATGTTTTATCTAAGAGGCTTAGCATGCTTATATTTTGATGTAAGATATGTTTACGCACTGATACGAAACCTGTAAGGCGGCATCTAACACACTAGAGTGGAACTCGGATTATTCATAATTGATTTGGGAATGATATGTGCCACGCGTCGCGACGCAAATCCTTGCGCATCGCGACGCGCAGCGTCCAGAAGCGTGCAACCATTTTTCTCTTGCGTGTCGCGACGCACAACCCTTCTGTGTCGCGATGCGAATCAGTTTTCCAGGCTTCTATTCTTCTTCTTCAAATCCAACTCACCCAAATGCCATTCCTAACATTTCTTCTTCTTTTTTTCTTTTTCTTCTTCTTTCTTCTTTCTTCTTTCTTTTCCTTTCTTCTTCCTCACTCTCACGTCTCTTCCTCTCTTTCTCTTTTCTTTTGAATAAGTGAATAGTATTTATTTTTATAATTGGGCTCAAATGACTAAATTGGGGTATTTTAGTTTAAAGAAAAATCAGATTTTTGGAGAAAGTTATAGAATATTACAGTTAGGTCCGAAGTTACTATTCATCTATATTGTTTACATATATGTTTGACCAGTATCTGATCCAAATATGGAAAAACGTCCAACGCAAAAGTTGTAGGTCTCGCTCTCAGCTTTTCGACGATATAAAATTCATATAAATCAGAGTTTGTATGAGAATGTTATGGCCTAAATACCATAGGCTGTTCGGAATAGAACTTCATGGAATTTCATATCGGAATTTCGAAGAATTTATCATTTGTCCCCAAAGTCGTTATATGAGTTTATTTGCATCCCAACATAATTTATATTATGTTATCTTTACCCCGTAGTACCACAGTACCACAACGTAATAGTAGTAGAGACTACTGGTCGTTACAAAAATTCCAGATTTTCCTGGTAAAAAACAGTGAGCAAAAATTATCATTTTTCATGCTTTAAATTCAATTTTCACAAGATTAATCAAATTAATCTTACACCAATTATGTCCCACCATCATGAAATATCTCTAGAACAATTCTAGGTTATTTTAGAGTGGCTCAAAATCTCTAGAATGGCAACCAAGTTGTCCAACAACAAATTGAACTCAAATTACCTTAATCTAGTTCAAAGTTTACTTACACATGCATCTACCTACTTAATCAATCATCCAAATCAAAAATCCCCAAAAATAGAATGGAAATGAATCTCTACATCTCATGCTTTCAACAAGAACAACAAGAAATAAATTTCCAAAAATAAAGAAGACATAAGAATTACCTTTAATCTTCCTAATCTTCTTTGAAATTTATTCTTACTTTGATTCTTCTACCTCTATTCTCACTTTTGTGTTTTTGAATGAATGAAAGAAGCTAGGGATTTGGCCACTTCTTCACCAAGAAGAAAAGAAAAAATTTTCCCTTTTGAAATTGGCCAAAAATGTGGCTTCCGACCAAATGATATCTTTGTCCTTTTAATACTAAGCTTATTAAAAAAGCTTCACACAAAAAGACCAAAATAACCAATTGTTCAAGTAAGCCAAAGAGGTTAAAATAGACTTTTAACTTGTAAAGCTTATCTAATAAGCCAAAAGTCAAAACTTAATAAATGAGTTTAAGGGTAAAATGGTAATTTTCCAAGCAAATGTAACTTTTCCATAAGTCATGATATTGTGACTCTTGTCCCTATTTAATATTAATTTAATCAAATTAAATATATTAAATATTAGGATAAGTATTGGTTATATATACAATATATATAATTAATTAATAAATATCCACCAAATAATTTATATTATATTATATCAAATATAATGTACAAATAAATTATTTGGACATTTTTCATATTCGTCAGATATATAAAATGACTAAAATACCCTTTGTATGTGTATTTTCGTTTACTAATTAAATGATTCGAATTAACATATTTAATCCAATAAAATATTATGAATAATCAATATTATTCATAACGCATTGCCCAAGTGCTCAACGAGTACACTTCATATTGTGGGACTCTCTAAATTCAGATTTATCCGTCACATAATCCAATTCCGTGTCCATAATTTACCCACTCGTAAATTATGACAACCACATTTAATATTGCTGAACTATACAAGTTGAGAACATCGCATACGTACAATCCATCTGTCACAGGCTATCGATATTATACTGGGGATATAGATACAAACATCAAATCATTGTAGTACAATATAGTCGACTTATTAATTTACGATCTATATATAAATAATACTCGGAACTCGCTTCCGCAGTGTACCACAGCCAGGGATTTACTAGTTCGCAAATACGTGCAAGATACCTTTGCCCTGTACACAGGACTGACGAATTCTATCTGATACTCACAGGATATCATAAGCATGAGTCCACACCCAACAAGTAGACGGAGGTCTGACCTAAATAGATCGGTGACGTAACTGCCATCAAGTCGAATGACCACTATGCCACTCGACTCGAGAAGATTCCTATTGATGTTGGTGTACCATCTATTAGGAAATCTTCGGTGAGCCGTTCAGTATTTATCAAATAAACACCTACACGTTTATACGAGTCTCCCGAGACTCATGGTTCATTAGGATAAACCATCCGACCATGTCTTGATATACGACATGTACTGGTCTCAGCGGATTTTACTAACCGGCCCGTGTTAGTAAATCTTGATCGGGAACTTTATTTGATAATATACAACTTATAGAGACACTTCTCATTGTCAATTACAAACTACATTGTAACTGCGCACCACGTTGTAAATCCTGAGGTATTTGTCTAATATATACATATCACTAAATCATATTTAGTTTCAATCTAATCATAATTAGATCGAATACGTATATAAAAACAAGAGGTGCAACCTTTAATATGTAATATTATGGAGAAAGAAATTATTTGTATTCATGAATCAGACATAAATATGATCTAGATTGACGCTCCGAGTACCAACCCTAACATCAACACCCACATCAAAATCAACCAAAAAAACAATAATTTTATTTATAGACCATATATCAAAACTAACATAAAACAAAAAAAATTACGAGGGCAATAAACGTTTTCTGATGGGTACCCTTCAATTGTTTTTTTATTGCAAGAGGAAGCTTGTTTGCGATGCTACTATGGATTTTAACAGAGAGGGTGAGAGAGCTAGAATTGGCTCTTCAAATTTCTAAAAGACGAAGGGGAGAGAATTAAAGTCTTATCCATATATCTTCAAAACACGTCTATAAATTCAATAAACTCCGACTTTAATTAGAAGCAATACATCATAACGCTTAAATTCGCTTTTAATTTGATTAATCTGAAACTGATTCGATATGAAGGGTTATTGAACAGCCATTGTATTATAATTTTACAGAAAACTAAACGAACATAGCAAATAAAAAGATGAATAAAAATCATTTAAGACATCAATTAAGCTCAATGTGATATGAAGAGGCATGCCTCCATTCAATAAAATTTATGTATGAATTTAATGTTTTCCCTTAAAATAAGGATAGCATCTTAAGGCTCTAAGAATGAAAGAAAGAGATCTATTTGTCTCTGTATTAAAATAAGATATATATTCAAGTGTATTTAAATAAGAAAGTGAGCCATCCTTCCATAAAAGTAAAGTAAGTAGATAATCAATAGATTCATAATGTATCATAATTTCTTTGAAGGTAGTGGGAGTTATAGGAAAATATAAAGTTGGTATAGCGAGATAAAAAGTTTCCGTGATAAACATTTATATAATTTATATTTTCAAAATGTTCCCTCTTTGATGTTTATCCTATAGAAAATATGCCTTATTAAAATATTTGTTAGTAAAAACTCAATAAGAAAAAGACTAGCGAAGGCAAAAAAAAGTATATCATTCATTATTACTTAAGGAGGTGCAAAACTGTGTCATTAAATCTTTATTAGGAATCCAATAGTTAGGATTAAAAAAATTAGTGAAGAAAAAATAGTACAATATATGTTGATAAGCGGTAAATATATCAATATTTATCGTCCACTTCACTTAATATTTTGTATAGTTTCTTGATTTTTGTGAATATTTTGATGTGTTTTGTGGTATTTTGCAGATAAATAAAATAGCAGGACTCTCTAGAATCAATTCGGGGCCAAAATAGTGAAAAACGGACAAAAAGGACAAAAATATAAATTTCCCGCTAAAATGCGCCGTTTGTTAAAATATGCCATCTGCTAACATGTGCCGGAGACTGCTAACATGCGCCGGACACGTATCACAATCAGAGAAGTTTTGCTATCATGCGCCTTTGCTAACATGCGCCTACCACGTGTCAACATCACATCAAATCTGCTAACGTGCGCCGGACACGTGTCGCCATCAAATGCTGCCGACACTCATCATTGAAAATGCGTCATTGCTTGTGTTATGCTGACGTCAGCGTCACGACGCACACACCCTTATGCATCGCGACGCCGAGCCAATAATTCTACCGACAGCCATGTGTCCTCATCTCCGAAAGCCGCGCGCCACATGGCGCAAATCAACGGCGCGTCGCGACGTGAAAGGTTCTGCGCGTCGCGACGCACGAGACCCATGGATGCCTATAAATTCAGGCCGATTTCAGTTGTAAATTCATACTCTCTTCTAAGGAATTCCTTAAGAATACTAAGAAGATTGTATCTTGTTTGTTTATTTACATTTTTCTATATTTAATTTTATTTATTTTACGCAATAGTTCTTTCTTTTCATTACTTTTCAGTCTTTATTTTACTTTTCAGTATGAGTAGGTAACTCCCCTCTGCTGTGGTGAAAGGTCAAGCTTTTATTACTAATATTTAGATTAATCTCCCTCAATTATAATAAATAAACTATTTAAAACCTGACTTAATGGGATACCGCATTTATGGTCGGTTGGACTTAATTAAATTGATTTTAACGTGACTAAACATGGATACCGCCTGTATGGTCGATTGAAATTAATTATAAATTTGACCTAATCAGGATACTGCTTATATGGTTGGTTGGTAATTATCACGCAAAGTTAATATATTATAATAAAGGAGATATCTAAATTAGAAGTAATAAAAGTGGATCCTCTAACCCCCCAATATTTTCTTTATTGTTTTATTTACGTTTTTAATTTCCAGCAATTACTTTATGTCATTTACTTTATTTAAGCTATTACTAGCCTTAGAGATGTGTCGTAACTAAACCCGTTATCTGGGGTTGTGATGAAATCTAATGTCACCAGTTTATAAGGGGTTATTTTATAGTTTGGGTAATATAAAAGTTTATTTATTAAGTCTTAAGCTAAATGCTTCTTGTTAACTGGCCATTAATAAGATTGATGTGGTAAACTTAAAATAAACTTGACAAAAGAATTTTAAGTTTCATCCTTAGACTTAATAGCCCACGATCTTCCTTGAGAATAGATAACCCTTTAATAGATTTCCTTACAGGATAGAAATATACCTGTCTGGCGGGGGTAGCCATAATTGGAACTTAATCTTAATGAATTCAGGTAACTTATTTGACATAGACATATGATTAATTAGGTGTAACACCCCACCAGAGGTAGGATGCTACCGGCAGGAGACAGGCTTAACCCGTCTCCATAAGCCTGAAACATTCTAAAGAAAAATGGACATGACCCGTCTAAAAAAAAACAACCTGGACTAAAATCCAGCATCAAGACAGACTCCAACAAGGCCTTAAACACAAAACAGGGCCTCAGGCCTCTCAAGATATATCCAAATCCAAAATATCAACAAGAGCTCCGTGCCCACATAACTACATCATAGGTATAATATAAACATAGTTCAAACTTAAATATTACAATTTCCCTTATATCAAACTACCCCAAATCCCCTAACAAAAAATGACGACGCATGGTGACTTTACAAAATAATATCTGTCATCCAGCAAAATCTCCGTCAGAAGGATCGCATCAAAGGAAAGAAGACCTGCAATCATGAACAAACTGGGGGGGATGAGTCTTGTGGACTCAGTGAGTAGATACCAAAGAAATCAAATCACAAGAAACATCTAAAACATGTTTATAAAATGATTTTCATGTATGCATCGTCAAAGCAAAACAAGCGCTCAACGCCCAAGTCGCGCGCATAGACTGAGCGAGGAACGAACGATCCCTTGTCGACAAGGTAGCGGGTCATACCATTTCAGATGGATGAGACCCTAACGATCACCCCGGCGGAAACATATGATGAGTTATAAAAACAAAACAAACATACACCGATCGTCGGGGCGGAAACATAACAATGTCCGATCATCTCAGCGGAAACATACCAAGACAAATATAAAACGATCGCTGAGACGGAAACATATAAATATAATGCATATTCTTTAAAAAGTCAAACTCAATGCAAAGCATAGCTTAAAACATCAAAACTTGTGAAAATAAGTCAAAGGAAACATAAAAACAAGGCATCTACTCACAGTGATATGTTGTAGAAGGTTACTGGGAGGTAGGCGGCTGATCAAGACGTCGATCTACATTAAGATGAAAATAGGTAAGATTCTAGACATTGATTTCTTAGAGCAAAAAGGATACAACGCAAATTGAATGCCAATTAAACGTGCTATCTCTTATTCCAATCTTGTTTGTTCCGAATTAACATCAATTCCCCGACCAATAACCTTAGCACTTTAAAACACTTCTTGCTTACTGGTCCAACTTTTGTTTCATTAACTTTTTATTACAAATCAAATTGTACTATGGTACCTATTTATACAAACCAAAGCAGCCCTTACTCACGGCACCAACAGGCCAGATTTCACTACCTTATTTTCGGCACCAACAGCCAACTTCACTTCACACCGATCACCACTACTCATTATCAATCTCAGTGGCTACTTCACTTTTAAGCTTTCTTCCATTAATAATTTAACTATAACATATCACGCCCAAAACTACAAGAAGGCAGCAAATATTATTAACTTCTTATTACTAACAAATATCATTGTAATTATGTTTATACAACCCAAAAATAGATTTGCCTCTCTCTCTTATGCTCACTGCATTTCCTAGAACCAAATCAGTCTCCCCCTCTCTTTTTTAAAAAAAAACTGGCATAAAGCCCATTATATGCACAAGATACCTATCATGTATAGTGTTTAGTGGTTTAACTAATTAATTGAGGTTACCTTATGGATTAAGGGGTTAAGATCTTCCCCAAGACAAGCAATTATTTTCTGCCAAGAGATTTAGGGCTTTAAAATCCCTAATTGTTTTAGCAAGAAAGAAGAAGTTGAAATGTTGCACAGATTCCACGCCAAAATTCGAAAATGGAAGAGTAAAATTGGCTGTTTCAGGCATGAAAAAGGGGCAGAAGAGAAAGGGAGAAGCTGCTCCTGTGAAGGAAATGGCGTGACTTTTGCATAATTTCGTGTTCCAGGTTAGTAAACCAATATATTACACAAACATGAGATAACCACTGCATCATTAAAAGATATTGGAAGGATTCACAACCCTAGATAGTTTCTTAATATTGAATTTTCCTTTAATTCACTTTCGCACTGTTTTATTTACTTGTTTTAATTTAAAGTTACTATCCAATCAAACAACCAATCTATTAGATACTCGTAAATATTTGGCTTCATAAATTAATAGCTTAGGTATTAAGTCCTCGTGGGATCGATACATTTTATACTACTTGAACGATACGTCCGCTTGCATTATACGTGTGTGATTACTCCGGTCAAGTTTTTGGCGCAGTTGTCGGGGACTTATTTATCTTTCACTATTAATTTTGGGGTTAGTGTGGGAACACAGAAACTGGGCGACGTATGCTGTCCCGGGCTCGCGGCCAGGTTGGGAGTACGAAGTAGCCCGCGTGGGACTAAACCGGAGAATAATGGAGTCACCACTAGGTGTGAACCGGGAAAATGAGATTTAAGGCCGCACTCACCCCTCGCAAGGGAAGACCTCAAACCGTTGGGTTCGGAATGGTCCCTTACTTATGCCACTTGTAATAAAATGATTTGTGCAATAATCTAACCAAGCCTAAGCAACATATTTCCAAGGATAATCTATTTCCAAGTTCGCATGCATAAATCAAAGGTTCATCTAAGTTCACATGTAACACATTTTTAAGTTTGCATACAACCTATTTGCATATAATCTATGTCCGAATTTGCATGCATAAAGATCAATATGGCTAGCATACGATGTTATAAGCACATTACATTCCATCATAGGCATGCCAGTAGATAATAATTGTACAATCATGCTTGAAAGAAAATCGAAACAACGGCGAGCATATAACTTCATGAACATGTTGAATGGATGAATGCGGAAACATAATTAGGTAACTACCGTGTAAACATGCATCATGTAAACGAACATGTAATCTTGTGAACACAATGAATGACTAAATGCGAGAACATGAACAATCAAAAAGGCAAATGACAAAATGAGTAACCATGCTTGAGATGTGATGGAAGATGGCCTGTTTACTGTGGGCGTTCGTGCGGTGTTCGTATCCGCGTTCGAACGGTAAACAGAAGGTTCGCGTTCGAGTAGCGTTCGTAAACACGTTCGAACGTAAATGAAACAGAATGCTCATGTTCGTATGGAGTTCGGAAACGCGTTCGAACAAAAATGAGACCTGATGCATGATAAGGCAAAATGCATGCGCGTTCGAGTTGCGTTCGTAAACGCGTTCGAACGAGCTGAGATAGAAAACATGCGTTCGTGCGGCGTTCTGAAATGCGTTCGAACGGGGTCACAGCAGTGACCTCCAAAATACAGTAAACAACATGACACATACGTGAACGGATGACTAGATGACACCTAATAAATAATAACGGGCGAAAAGGCACGTAAAAGCATCGTGGTAAAGGATTTTAACCTCTCAAAATAGAGGACCTTTAATCGCACTTACTAAGCCCATGCGCAAACAACACAATACATGTAAAAAAGGTGAAGACAATGATATCGGACTTCATGTATCCGATTGAACATATCTCACATCCAATCGAATATACATCATCCGGCGCGGTAAAGCATCGTGGTAAAGGATTTTAACCTCTCAAAATATAGGATCTTTAATCGCACTTACTAAGCCCATGCGCTTTATCTCACAATGTATATAAGAAATAAAAGAAACAATATCGGACTTCGTATACCCGATTGAACACATCTTACATTCAACCGAATATACATCAACCGGCGTGACAAAGCATCGTGGTAAAGGGTTTTAACCCCTCAAAATAGGGGACCTTTAATCCAACTTACTAAGCCCATGCGCTCGATCACATCATTACGCAAACGAATAACATGTAGAAATTAAATAACGAATAATAAACACATCAAAACAATATAAAACGAAATATGCGCCGTTTACTCAAGTGGTACGTGGAGTTGTATCCCGAGTACAGATCATACTACCGCTCATTCGGAATCGGCTATGAAATTTATGTCAGGTTTTCCATCCTATATACCACAAGAGGCGACACATTTTCCATTTTATTCAAAGCCACAACATGTATCCACAAATGACTCTCATGCCAATAAAACAATTAAAAAAAATGAATTACAATAAATAGAAAAAGTGCCCTCAGGTCTAACCTTTTAAATCACCTCTCGGATGTATGGTACACGATCGTCGGAAGGGCTAACACTCCGCAACTCCTTCGGTTCACTGCTCTCGTTAGTTGTCTCACTGTTTTGATTCGTCGTTCTCCCTGTTTTGCTGCTATTTTTACTGTATTTCGCTGTTCTTTCGGTGACATTTTCTGGTCACTACGTTTGTTGTATTTAGGCTACTGTTCTTGGTGTATTTGGGGACTATTTTGGGTGTGATTTGGGCTGCTGTTATGGTGTGGTTTGGGGACTGTTTTGGTGAGGTAAAAGGGCTATTTTGATGAGGTAAATGGGGCTATTCGGGATGTGTTTTGGTCAAGGCAATGAGGGTTCTTTGGTTTGTGATTTTCGGTTATTGAGAGTGAGAGAGAGTTGTGTCAATGAGCTTGGGTGTTTCTTGTGTGAATGAACTATGAGTTTTCTGTGTGAATGAGCTAGGGTGTCAATGCCTTACAAATTTTTGTGGTTTGTATCAATATGCTAGCCGTTTAGATGTGTGGTGAAGGGTTCTTTTTATAGGCAAAGGTTAGGGTGAGTCCATGTTGGAGAAGGAATGAGAGATCATGCAATATATGTGAGATATGATTTGGTGTCAAACAAGGAAAACAAAAATTGAAGGGGGACAAGATTTGGTTAATTAGGAAGTTAATATATTTAATTTGTTTGGATTAGGCATAATATTTGTTTAGTTTGGTATAAAATAATCTTGATTGATTTTAATTAGGCATGATTTTATTTGATATTTATTTTAATTTGGTATGTGATTTTTAGATTTTATTTAATTCCCCATTTGTTAAATATGTGTTTTATTAATTTGGATGTAATTTATGGGCTTTGGTGGGGTAATTGGGCTTAAGTGTGAGGCTAGCAGCAAAATCAGAAATACCGACGCCGTTCGAACGCCTTTCGAACGCTACACGAACGCCCGCAATCTGTCTGACGTTCGAACGAAGTAACGAACGCAGCACGAACGAAAACAATGAACTTGTGAAATGAATCTGATGACATGCCTATTCTGAATTTCCCCTTCCGACGTTCGTTTCTCGTGACTTCTGTGACTTAAAAGGTAGTGTCTCCAAATGAGACTCATCATAGGGACTTATATGCAAAAATGCAGTGCCTACAGTCGCCCCTACTTTGATGGGACTTGTGTAATGTGTAATAGTGACAATCCTATCAAATTTATGCAATACATTTTTACTTACCTGGCTCGCCAGCTGCCACTTGACTTGCCATGTTGTGTGTTGAGTTGATTTGGTGGTGAGGTGCTGCGACCCCTGGTTCATTCCCAAACCGTGCTCCATTTTTGGAGTGCCATTTTCGGCATCTGCTGTGTGTGCTCAATTTTGGTGCGCCATTTTTGGCATTTACTGTTGTGTGCGCCATTTCGGCATTTGCTGTGTGTGCTCCATTTTGGAACGCCATTTTCGGCCTTTGCTGTGTGTTGCTCCATTTTGGAACGCCATTTTCAGCCTTTGCTGTGTGTGCTCCATTTTGGAATGCCATTTTCTGCATCTGTTGTGTGTGCTCCATTTTGGAGCGCATATTCGGAGTCTGTTGTGGTAGCGGTCAATTTCTGAACCTTGCTGTCGAGAATCTGGCTCATTTTTGAATCGTTACTTGATGAGGTGGTCTTTGCCGCTACAATCCTGTGAATACAAAACAAAAATTATATTTATGTGATATGCATATATGTATGGATGCATGATGCTGACGTGGGCCTCGCCCCCAAATCGATACCGATGTGGGCCTCGCCCCTAAACTGACAATGATGTCGGCTCGCCCCAATCTGATACTGAAGTGGGCCTCGGCCCTAGGACTCATCCCCAAACTGATACTGATGTAGGCCTCGGCCTGGGACTCATCCCCAAACTGATGCTGATGCGAGCTCGGCCTTGGGACTCATCCCCAAACTGATGCTGATATGGGCCTCGTCCCCACTAGTCTGATACTGATATGGGCCTCGCCCCACGACTGATACTGGTATGGGCCTCGCCCCCAGACTAATACTGATATGGGCCTCGCCCCAGACTGATACTGATATGGGCCTAGCCCCAAACTGATACTGATATGGGCCTCGCCCCCAAACTGATACTGATATAGGCCTCGCCCCCAACTGATACTGATACTGATATGGGCCTCGCCCCAGACTCCAGACTGATACTGATATGGGCCTCGCCCCAGACTGATACTGATATGGGCCTCGCACCAAACTGATACTGATATGGGCCTCGCCCCAGATTGATACTGATATGGGCCTCGCCCCAGACTGATACTGATATGGGCCTCACCCTCATACTGATATTGATATGGGCCTCGCCCCCAGACTGATACTGATGTGGGCCTCGCCCCCAACTGATACTGATATGGGCCTCGCCCCAAAATGATACTGATGTGGGCCTCGCCCTATGATTCATTCCTGAAAACTGTTGACACTGTACTGTTGCTGCTTCTGGTTGACTTGCGTTGGATGCTTTTTCTTTTTTTTCTTTGTTGAGACCTGTGAATACAAAACAAAACAAACACAAAAAGGAATGCAAAATATGTTACGTGTATGCATGTATGCATGAATGAGTTTCATATTCCGTTGGGTTAGGTCGTCCACCAATTCCCTTGGTGACTGCTCGGTCTTCTCTTGCTCTGGCAAAGTACTGCTTCAATTTTTCCACTTTGATCGGCTCAGTGAACTCATTTCCTTCCAAGTTTGACAGCCTCACTGCCCCATTTCCCATTACTGAACGGTTATTCTGTCTTTTCTGATTGCTTCTTTCGGGAATCCCCCGTGTTCTGAGTGTCGCTGAATATCATGGTATCAGGGTTGAATGCTTTTCTCAAATATACTCATGTTACAGGTTGAAAGGAAAGGACTCAGGCAAGTAGGTGAAATGGATGTCCTTATTATTATTCAGGAAAAGGTTCAAATAAGTAGACGAAGTCGATGTCTTTATTAAAAATGCAGAAAATAAACCAGAAGAACAGTTTCATTGCATTCTTCCTCGGCCTATAGTTCTTCACTGCTGTCATCTCTGTCCTCATGGAAGAAACTGGGTGGTTGAGAGTTTGGAGGACAAAGCTTTCGAGTAGGCCGGAGTTGATCATTTAAGTGGGGGGGGGACATGGGACATGTGGTAATTTGGTAGAGGGTTACGATGTGTGTGGGTTGTTCTTTCTCAGGATCAGGTATTTTATGGGCATCAATGAGGTTTTCGATTTCATGCCTAAGGCAGGTGCAGCTGTCAGTTTTATGGCCTCTCCTCTGATGGAAGTGACAATACAGGCTTAGGTCAATGTTGGGTGGTATAGGATCTGGAAGTGGTTTAGGCTCTAAGGGTATTAAGAGCCCTTGTCCCTTTAACTTTTCAAGCACCTTTGACAAAGGTCTACCAAGATTGGAGAATCGCCTGTTCTTGACGGTAGTGACTTCGGCAGTAGCGGGCTTGGTCTCAGAAGGCCCCCCAAAAGTTCTTCTATTCTGGCCATAAAACTTTTGTTTTCAGCATTTTCTTCCTCTATATCCATGACAGTTTCCCTCAACTGTCAAAAATCTGCAATCATGGAGGTCATTCTCCTCAACTTACCATAGATCGAGGGCGCTTAAGCCATTGATGATCATTTTAATCTGGTCCTTCTCAGAGGGCAGAGTCTGCATTTTTAGAAGCTGGCTTCTCCAGCGGTCTACATACTCCTTGAAGCTTTCTTCTAGTTTCTGCTTGGTATTCTCCAAGTCGCGGAGCGACAAGTCAATCTCTAGTTCCTTCTAATCTTCTTTAACCTTTTTCTCAAGGCTGTGATACCATACTACAGGTGCTCATTCGAGTGACATCCCAAACATCTTTTGGACTTGGCGCTATGATAGGCCCACTAAACTCATCATTGAGACATATTGCCACATATGGACCCTCGGGTCCCCATTCCCGTTGAACTTAGCCATATCAGACATCTTGAACTGAGATGGCAGCTGTTCTTCGAAGGTCAACGCCTCATAATCCAACAAGTCCTCATGTTTACCCTTCAGTTTACTGGTAACTGACTCCATCTGATCACAAAGTTTATGTATCTCGTCCTGAGACCCGGCTATTGTTCCCGTGACATATTCAGCCATATCATCATCAAAAGCGGGGATATCATCCCCCAACCTATTCAGAGGCTCCTCACGCCTCACATTCTCAGAATTTCCCCTACCACGGGGCACAACCATATTTGCCATGGCAGTAGTCAAGGCTTGCAACTGTTCGGTAATCTTGGCGAAACCCTTTTCCAACTGATCTATCTGGGATACCTCATTATCGGATGTACTCATATCTGTTACTGGCCTTTTAGTGAGTCTTCCCTCTTCCCTAACCCAACGGGACTCTATGATATCTTTTAGACATGGAGGGTGTTAACAGGATGTATGCATGAGATGAATGAGATGCATGCGATACAAGGAATATATCAATTCATTAAATCTTCACGCAGATCGGCCCGTCATCATTTTAGAAGCTTTGGGCTATATGTCATGGGAGTGAACTCGTCCCAGTTTAAATGGCCCAACAATTCACATCTCATGGCAAGAAGTCCAACCGTATCCAAATGATAATGTTCCTAAACACAAACATATAATGGCCCATTGGCGTTTTAGAAGCCTTTGGCCCAATCATCATAAGATACGTTTCTTGTCTCAGTTTAAATGACCCAACAAGCCCATACCTCATGACAAAAGGTCCGAATAGATCCAAACGACAATGTTCCTAAACATAAGCATACAAAAATAATTTCTACAGAGTGGCCCAACATTTCAGAAGCTTTTGGCCCAATTGTCATAGGATACGAACTTGTCCCAGTTTAAATGGCCCAACAAGTTCGTATTTTTGACAAGAAGTCCAACTGCATCCAAATGAGGATGGTCCACAAGCACAAGGAAATAGTTGCTATAGGCCATACAATCCCGGTCTACGTGTGGGTTTGCGGGAGTGTAGTCAAAGACTCTCGCTGGCGAAGGATTTCCCACAACTAGGTCTCCCCACTCAAGGGTTCGAACGACCAAATGAGCACACCTTTTTTATACCCTAAAGTACGTGCCAACAAGCTATGGTGTGTGACTGACTGTCAAATGGATTTCCCGTTGTAGATTCCCCAGATGGAGGGTGGAGCAAGGCTCTCTTAAGTACCATAGCCTCTTAGGCTCTTATCGCTTGGTGACAGGAATAAACAACGAGTCCTCCAAATTAGTCCATCACAACAGGCTACGAGTAAATGATTATCTAGGTGCCTTCACAGCTTTTCCTCATAGAAAGATAGTGAATGAAGGAAGACACCAAACCATTACCTAGCCTTAAAATGCCTTTGATTAAACCCATTTTAACCCACAGTAGACACGGTTAATTAAAGCACAAATCATAATATTACAAGACATTATTTCGGGGCCGATTCTCTATCCTAGTAGAGTCGCCAAACTATGGGAACACAGAAACTGGGCGACGAATGCTGTCCCGGGCTCGCGGCCCGGTTGGGAGTACGGAGTAGCCTGCGGGGGACTAAACCGGAGAATAATGGAGTCGCCACCAGGTGTGAACCGGGAAAATGAGATTTAAGGCCGCACTCACCCCTCGCAAGGGAAGACCTCAAACCGTTGGGTTCAGAATGGTCCCTTACTTATGCCACTTGTAATAAAATGATTTGTAAAATAATCTAACCAAGCCTAAGCAACATATTTCCAAGGATAATCTATTTCCAAGTTCGCATGCATAAATCAAAGGTTCATCTAAGTTCACATGTAACACATTTTTAAGTTTGCATTCAACCTATTTGCATATAATCTATGTCCGAATTTGCATGCATAAAGATCAATATGGCTAGCATACAATGTTATAAGCACATTACATTCCGTCATAGGCATGCCAGTAGATAATAATTGTACAATCACGCATGAAAGAAAATCGGAACAACGACGAGCATATAACTTCATGAACATGTTGAATGGATGAATGCGGAAACATAATTAGGTAACTACCGTGTAAACATGCATCATGGAAACGAACATGTAATCTTGTGAACACAATGAATGATTAAATGCGAGAACATGAACAATAAAAAAGGCAAATGACAAAATGAGTAACCATGCTTGAGATGTGATGGAAGATGACCTGTTTACCGTGGGCGTTCGTGCGGCATTCGTATCCACGTTCGAATGGTAAACAGAAGGTTCGCGTTCGAGTAGGGTTCGTAAACGCATTCAAACGTAAATGAAACAGAATGCTAACGTTCGTATGGCGTTCGAAAATGCGTTCGAACAGAAATGAGACCTCATGCATGATAAGGCAAAATGCATGCACGTTAGAGTTGCGTTCATAAACGTGTTCGAACAAGCTAAGACAGAAAACATGCATTCGTGCGGCGTTCTGAAACGCGTTCGAACGGGGTCACAGCAATGACCTCCAAAATACAGTAAACAACATGACACATACGTGAACGGATGAATAGATGACACCTAATAAATAATAATGGGCTAAAAGGCACGACAAAGCATCGTGGTAAAGGATTTTAACCTCTAAAAATAGAGGACCTTTAATCACACTCACTAAGCCCATGCGCAAACAGCACAATACATGTAAAAAGGCGAAGACAATGATATCGGACTTCATGTATCCGATTGAACATATCTCACATCCAATCGAATATACATCATCCGGCGCGGCAAAGCATCGTGGTATAGAATTTTAACCTCTCAAAATAGAGGACCTTTAATCGCACTTACTAAGCCTATGCGCTTTATCTCACAATGCATATAAGAAATAAAAGAAACAATATCGGACTTCGTATACCCGATTGAACACATCTTACATTCAACCGAATATACATCAACCGGCGTGGCAAAGCATCATGGTAAAGGGTTTTAACCCCTCAAAATAGGGGACCTTTAATCCAACTTATTAAGCCCATGCGCTCGATCACATCATTACGCAAACGAATAACATGCAGAAATTAAATAACGAATAATAAACACATCAAAACAATATAAAATGAAATATGCGCCGTTTACTCAAGTGGTACGTGGAGTTGTATCCCGAATACAGATCATACTACCGTCCATTCGGAATCGGCTATGAAATTTATGTCCGGGTTTCCATCCTATATACCATAGAGGCGACACATTTTCCATTTTATTCAAAGCCACAACATGCATCCACAAATGACTCTCATGCCAATAAAACAATTAAAAAAAATGAATTACAATAAATAGAAAAAGTGCCATCAGGTCTAACCTTTTAAATCACCTCTCGGATGTACGGTACACGATCGTCGGAAGGGCTAACACTCCGTAACTCCTCCGGTTCACTGCTCTCATTCGTTGTCTCACTGTTTTGAGTCATCGTTCTCCCTATTTTGCTGCTGATTTTACTGTATTTTGCTGTTCTTTCGGTGACGTTTTCTGGTCACTACGTTTGTTGTATTTATGCTACTGTTCTTAGTGTATTTGGGGACTGTTTTGGGTGTGATTTGGGCTGCTGTTATGGTGTGGTTTGGGGACTGTTTTGGTGAGGTAAATGGGATGTTTTGATTAGTTAAAGGGGGCTATTCGGGATGTGTTTCGGTCAAGGCAATGAGGGTTCTTTGGTTTGTGATTTTCGGTTATTGAGAGTGAGGGAGAGTTGTGTCAATGAGCTTGGGTGTTTCTTGTGTGAATGAACTATGAGTTTTCTGTGTGAATAATCTTGATTGATTTTAATTAGGCATGATTTTATTTGATATTTATTTTAATTTGGTATGTGATTTTTAGATTTTATTTAATTCCCCATGTGTTAAATATGTGTTTTATTAATTTGGATGTGCTTTATGGGCTTTGGTGGGGTAATTGGGCTTAGGTGTGAGGCTAGCAGCAAAACCAGAAATACCGACGCCGTTCAACGCCTTTCGAACGCTACACGAACGCCCGCAATCTGCCTGACGTTCGAACGAAGTAACGAACGCAGCACGAACGAAAACAATGAACTTGTGAAATGAATCTGATGACATGCCTATTCTGAATTTCCCCTTCCGACGTCCGTTTCTCGTGACTTCTGTGACTTAAAAGGTAGTGTCTCCAAATGAGACTCATCATAGGGACTTATATGCAAAAATTCAGGGCCTACAGTCGCCCCTACTTTGATGGGACTTGTGTAATGTGTAATAGTGACAATCCTATCAAAGTTATGCAATACATTTTTACTTACCTGGCTCGCCAGCTGCCACTTGACTTGCCATGTGTTGAGTTGATTTGGTGGTGACGTGCTGCGACCCCTGGTTCATTCCCAAACCGTGCTCCATTTTTGGAGTGCCATTTTCGGCATCTGCTGTGTGTGCTCCATTTTGGTGCGCCATTTTTGGCATTTGCTGTGTGTGCGCCATTTTCGGCATTTGCTGTGTGTGCTCCATTTTGGAACGCCATTTTCGGCCTTTGCTGTGTGTGCTCCATTTTGGAACGCCATTTTCAGCCTTTGCTGTGTGTGCTCCATTTTGGAATGCCATTTTCTGCATCTGTTGTGTGTGCTCCATTTTGGAGCGCCATATTCGGAGTCTGTTGTGGTAGCGGTCCATTTCTGAACCTTGCTGTCCGAGAATCTGGCTCATTTTTGAATCGTTACTTGATGAGGTGGTCTTTGCCGCTACAATCCTGTGAATACAAAACAAAAATTATATTTATGTGATATGCATATATGTATGGATGCATGATGCTGACGTGGGCCTCGCCCCCAAACCGATACCGATGTGGGCCTCGCCCCTAAACTGACACTGATGTCGGCCTCGCCCCAATCTGATATTGAAGTGGGCCTCGGCCCTGGGACTCATCCCCAAACTGATACTGATGTAGGCCTCGGCCTTGGGACTCATCCCCAAACTGATGCTGATGCGGGCCTCGGCCTTGGGACTCATCCCCAAGCTGATGCTGATATGGGCCTCGTCCCCACTAGTCTGATACTGATATGGGCCTCGCCCCACGACTGATACTGGTATGGGCCTCGCCCCCAGACTAATACTGATATGGGCCTCGCCCCAGACTGATACTGATATGGGCCTAGCCCCAAACTGATACTGATATGGGCCTCGCCCCCAAACTGATACTGATATAGGCCTCGCCCCCAAACTGATACTGATATGGGCCTCGCCCCAGACTCCAGACTGATACTGATATGGGCCTCGCCCCAGACTGATACTGATATGGGCCTCGCCCCAAACTGATACTGATATGGGCCTCGCCCCAGATTGAAACTGATATGGGCCTCGCCCCAGACTGATACTGATATGGACCTCACCCTCAGACTGATATTGATTTGGGCCTCGCCCCCAGACTGATACTGATGTGGGCCTCGCCCCCAACTGATACTGATATGGGCCTCGCCCCAAACTGATACTGTTGTGGGCCTCGCCCTATGATTCATTCCTGAAAACTGCTGACACTGTACTGTTGCTGCTTCTGGTTGACTTGCGTTGGATGCTTTTTCTTTTTTTCTTTGTTGAGACCTGTGAATACAAAACAAAACAAACACAAAAAGGAATGCAAAATCTGTTACGTGTATGCATGAATGAGTTTCATATCCCGTTGGGTTAGGTCGTCCACCAATTCCCTTGGTGACTGCTCGGTCTTCTCTTCCTCTGGCAAAGTACTGCTTCAATTTATCCACATTGATCGGCTCAGTGAACTCATTTCCTTCCAAGTTTGACAGCCTCACTGCCCCATTTCCCATTACTGAACGGTTATTCTGTCTTTTCTGATTGCTTCTTTCGGGAATCCCCCGTGTTCTGAGTGTCGCTGAATATCATGGTATTAGGGTTGAATGCTTTTATCAAATATACTCATGTTACAGGTTGAAAGGAAAGGACTCAGGCAAGTAGGTGAAATGGATGTCCTTATTATTATTCAGGAAAAGGTTCAAATAATTAGACGAAGTCGATGTCTTTATTAAAAATGCAGAAAATAAACCAGAAAGAACAGTTTCATTGCATTCTTCCTCGGCCTATAGTTCTTCACTGCTGTCATCCTCTGTCCTCATGGAAGAAACTGGGTGGTTGAGAGTTTGGAGGACAAAGCTTTCGAGCAGGCCGGAGTTGATCATTTAAGTGGGTGGGGGGACATTGTGGTAATTTGGTAGAGGGTTACGATGTGTGTTGGGTTGTTCTTTCTCAGGATCAGGTATTTTATGGGCATCAATGAGGTTTTGGATTTCATGCCTAAGGCGGGTGCAGCTGTCAGTTTTATGGCCTCTCCTCTGATGGAAGTGACAATACAGGCTTAGGTCAATGTTGGGTGGTATAGAATCTGGAAGTGGTTTAGGCTCTAAGGGTATTAAGAGCCCTTGTCCCTTCAACTTTTCAAGCACCTTTGACAAAGGTCTACCAAGATTGGAGAATCGCCTGTTCTTGACGGTAGTGACCTCGGCAGTAGCGGGCTTGGTCTCAGAAGGCCCCCCAAAAGTTCTTCTATTCTGGCCATAAAACTTTTTGTTTTCACCCTTTTCTTCCTCTATATCCATGACAGTTTCCCTCAACTGTCAAAAATCTGCAATCATGGAGGTCATTCTCCTCAACTTACCATAGATCGAGGGCTTAATGCCCTTGATGATCATTTTAATCTGGTCCTTCTCAGAGGGCTGAGTCTGCATTTTTAGAAGCTGGCTTCTCCAGCGGTCTACATACTCCTTGAAGCTTTCTTCTGGCTTCTGCTTGGTATTCTCCAAGTCGCGGAGCGACAAGTCAATCTCTAGGTCTGTGACATACTGCTTCAGAAAAGCATCAGCTAGTTCCTTCTAATCTTCCTTAACCTTTTTCTCAAGGCTGTGATACCATACTACAAGTGCTCCTTCGAGTGACATCCCAAACATCTTTTGGACATGGCGCTATGATAGGCCCACTAAACTCATCATTGAGACATATTGCCACATATGGACCCTCGGGTCCCCATTCCCGTTGAACTTAGCCATATCAGGCATCTTGAACTGAGATGGCAGCTGTTCTTCGAAGGTCAACGCCTCATAATCCAACAAGTCCTCATGTTTCCCCTTCAGTTTACTGGTAACTGACTCCATCTGATCACGGAGTTTCTGTATCTCGTCCTGAGACCCGGCTATTGTTCCCGTGGCATATTCAGCCATATCATCATCAAAAGCGGGGATATCATCCCCCAACCTATTCAGAGGCTCCTCACGCCTCACATTCTCAGAATTTCCCCTACCACGGGGCACAACCATATTTGCCATGGCAGTAGTCAAGGCTTGCAACTGTTCTGTAATCTTGGCGAAACCCTTTTCCAACTGATCTATCTGGGATACCTCATTATCGGATGTACTCATATCTGTTACTGGCCTTTTAGTGAGTCTTCCCTCTTCCCTAACCCAACGGGACTCTATGATATCTTTTAGACATGGAGGGTGTTAACAAGATGTATGCATGAGATGAATGAGATGCATGCGATACAAGGAATATATCAATTCATTAAATCTTCACGCAGATCGGCCCGTCATCAGTTTAGAAGCTTTTGGGTTATATGTCATGGGAGTGAACTCGTCCCAGTTTAAATGGCCCAACAATTTCACATCTCATGGCAAGAAGTCCAACCGTATCCAAATGATAATGTTCCTAAACACAAACATATAATGGCCCATTGGCGTTTTTTAGAAGCCTTTGGCCCAATCATCATAAGATACGTTCTTGTCTCAGTTTAAATGACCCAACAAGCCCATACCTCATGACAAAAGGTCCGAATAGATCCAAACGACAATGTTCCTAAACATAAGCATACAAAAATAATTTCTACAGAGTGGCCCAACATTTCAGAAGCTTTTGGCCCAATTGTCATAGGATACGAACTTGTCCCAGTTTAAATGGCCCAACAAGTTCGTATTTTTGACAAGAAGTCCAACTGCATCCAAATGAGGATGGTCCACAAGCACAAGGAAATAGTTGCTATAGGCCATACAATCCCGGTCTACGTGTGGGTTTGCGGGAGTGTAGTCAAAGACTCTCGCTGGCGAAGGATTTCCCACAACTAGGTCTCCCCACTCAAGGGTTCGAACGACCAAATGAGCGCACCTTTTTTATACCCTAAAGTACGTGCCAATAAGCTATGGTGTGTGACTGACTGTCAAATGGATTTCCCGTTGTAGATTCCCCAGATGGAGGGTGGAGCAAGGCTCTCTTAAGTACCATAGCCTCTTAGGCTCTTATCGCTTGGTGACAGGAATAAACAACGAGTCCTCCAAATTAGTCCATCAAAACAGGCTACGAGTAAATGATTATCTAGGTGCCTTCACAGCTTTTCCTCATAGAAAGGTAGTGAATGAAGGAAGACACCAAACCATTACCTAGCCTTAAAATGCCTTTGATTAAACCCATTTTAACCCACAGTAGACACGGTTAATTAAAGCACAAATCATAATATTACAAGAAATTATTTCGGGGCCGATTCTCTATCCCAGTAGAGTCGCCAGACTGTGGGAATACAGAAACTGAGCGACGAATGCTGTCCCGGGCTCGCGGCCCGGTTGGGAGTACGGAGTAGCCTACGGGGGACTAAACCGGAGAATAATGGAGTCGCCACCCGGTGTGAACCGGGAAAATGAGATTTAAGGCCGCACTCACCCCTCGCAAGGGAAGACCTCAAACCGTTGGGTTCAGAATGGTCCCTTACTTATGCCACTTGTAATAAAATGATTTGTAAAATAATCTAACCAAGCCTAAGCAACATATTTCCAAGGATAATCTATTTCCAAGTTCGCATGCATAAATCAAAGGTTCATCTGAGTTCACATGTAACACATTTTTAAGTTTGCATTCAACCTATTTGCATATAATCTATGTCCGAATTTGCATGCATAAAGATCAATATGGCTAGCATACAATGTTATAAGCACATTACATTCCGTCATAGGCATGCCAGTAGATAATAATTGTACAATCACGCATGAAAGAAAATCGGAACAACGACGAGCATATAACTTCATGAACATGTTGAATGGATGAATGCAGAAACATAATTAGGTAACTACCGTGTAAACATGCATCATGGAAACGAACATGTAATCTTGTGAACAAATGAATGACTAAATGCGAGAACATGAACAATTAAAAAGGCAAATGACAAAATGAGTAACCATGCTTGAGATGTGATGGAAGATGACCTGTTTACCGTGGGCGTTCGTGCGGCATTCGTATCCGCGTTCGAACGGTAAATAGAAGGTTCGCGTTCGAGTAGGGTTCGTAAACGCATTCAAACGTAAATGAAACAGAATGCTAACGTTCGTATGGCGTTCGAAAATGCGTTCGAACATAAATGAGACCTCATGCATGATAAGGCAAAATGCATGCACGTTAGAGTTGCGTTCATAAATGTGTTCGAACGAGCTAAGACAGAAAACATGCATTCGTGCGGCGTTCTGAAACGCGTTCGAACGGGGTCACAGCAATGACCTCCAAAATACAGTAAACAACATGACACATACGTGAACGGATGAATAGATGACACCTAATAAATAATAATGGGCTAAAAGGCGCGGCAAAGCATCGTGGTAAAGGATTTTAACCTCTAAAAATAGAGGACCTTTAATCACACTCACTAATCCCATGCGCAAACAGCACAATACATGTAAAAAGGTGAAGACAATGATATCGGATTTCATGTATCCGATTGAACATATCTCACATCCAATCGAATATACATCATCCGGCGCGGCAAAGCATCGTGGTATAGAATTTTAACCTCTCAAAATAGAGGACCTTTAATCGCACTTACTAAGCCTATGCGCTTTATCTCACAATGCATATAAGAAATAAAAGAAACAATATCGGACTTCGTATACCCGATTGAACACATCTTACATTCAACCGAATATACATCAACCGGCGTGGCAAAGCATCATGGTAAATGGTTTTAACCCCTCAAAATAAGGGACCTTTAATCCAACTTATTAAGCCCATGCGCTCGATCACATCATTACGCAAACGAATAACATGCAGAAATTAAATAACGAATAATAAACACATCAAAACAATATAAAATGAAATATGCGACGTTTACTCAAGTGGTACGTGGAGTTGTATCCCGAGTACAGATTATACTACCGTCCATTCGGAATCGGCTATGAAATTTATGTCCGGGTTTCCATCCTATATACCACAGAGGCGACACATTTTCCATTTTATTCAAAGCCACAACATGCATCCACAAATGACTCTCATGCCAATAAAACAATTAAAAAAAATGAATTACAATAAATAGAAAAAGTGCCATCAGGTCTAACCTTTTAAATCACCTCTCGGATGTACGGTACACGATCGTCGGAAGGGCTAACACTCCGCAACTCCTCCGGTTCACTGCTCTCGTTCGTTGTCTCACTGTTTTGAGTCATCGTTCTCCCTATTTTGCTGTTGATTTTACTGTATTTTGCTGTTCTTTCGGTGACATTTTCTGGTCACTACGTTTGTTGTATTTATGCTACTGTTCTTAGTGTATTTGGGGACTGTTTTGGGTGTGATTTGGGCTGCTGTTATGGTGTGGTTTGGTGACTGTTTTGGTGAGGTAAAGGGGATGTTTTGATTAGTTAAAGGGGGCTATTCGGGATGTGTTTTGGTCAAGGCAATGGGGGGTTCTTGGGTTTTGATTTTCGGTTATTGAGAGTGAGGGAGAGTTGTGTCAATGAGCTTGGGTGTTTCTTGTGTGAGTGAACTATGAGTTTTCTGTGTGAATGAGCTAGGGTGTCAATGCCTTGCAGAATTTTTGTGGTTTGTATCAATATGCTAGCCGTTTAGATGTGTGGTAAAGGGTTATTTTTATAGGGAAATGTTAGGGTGAGTCCATGTTGGAGAAGGAATGAGAGATCATGCAATAAAGGTGAGATATGATTTGGTGTTAAACAAGGAAAACAAAAAATTGAGGGGGGGACAAGATTTGGTTAATTAGGAAGTGAATATATTTAATTTGTTTGGATTAGGCATAATATTTGTTTAGTTTGGTATAAAATAATCTTGATAGATTTTAATTAGGCAAGATTTTATTTGATATTTATTTTAATTTGGTATGTGATTTTTAGATTTTATTTAATTCCCATGTGTTAAATATGTGTTTTATTAATTTGGATGTGTTTTATGGGCTTTGGGGGCTAATTGGGCTTAGGTGTGAGGCTAGCAGGAAAACCAGAAATACCGACGCCTCTTCGAACGCTACACGAACGCCCGCAATCTGCCTGACGTTCGAACGAAGTAACGAACGTAGCACGAACAAAAACAGATAACTTGTGAAATGAATCTGATGACATGCCTATTCTGAATTTCCCCTTCCGACGTCCGTTTCTCGTGACTTCCGTGACTTAAAAGGTAGTGTCTCCAAATGAGACTCATCATAGGGACTTATATGCAAAAATGTAGTGCCTACAGTTAGATACCTTTACTTGTGTCTAATTTCTTTTTACTTATTATTTTTGTTTTTTTATGTTTCAGGTTCTCAGACACTACATGAGATGAACCAGAACCTTTGAAATCCGACCGCTAGACCTAGAAATTGAAAGAACAATCAGTTAGCGGAGAAGGGAAAGTCAAGAAGGCCAAAAAGAAATAATCAACATGGAACCTGAACCGTTGGAAGTTGCACCACCAATTACCATTCGAGATAAAATTATTATGGTGGTTGATGGCTGTGGGAAAACAGAAACTGGGCGACACATGCTGTTTCGGGCTCGCGGCCCGGTTGGGAGTACGGAGCAGCCCGCGGGGGACTAAACCGGAGAATAATGGAGTCGCCACCCGGTGTGAACCAGGACAAAGATTTAAGGCCGCACTCACCCCTTGCAAGGGAAGACCTCAAACCGTTGGGTTCAGAATGGTCCCTTACTTATGCCACTTGTAATGAAATGATTTGTGCAATAATTTAACCAAACCTAAGCAACATTTATTTCCAAGGATAATTTACTCCTTAGTTCGCATGCATAAGTACAAGGCTCATATCTAAGTTTGCATACAACCTATCTCCGAATTTGCATACAACCTATTTGCATATAATCTATGTCCCAATTTGCATGCATAAAGATGAATTGAACTACGGCAAACATACAATGTCATAAGCACATTACATTTGATCATAGGCATGCCAGTAGATAATAATTATACAATCACGCATGAAAGCAAATCGGAATAACGGCAAGCATGTAACTTCATGAATATGTTGAATGGATGAATGCGGAAGCATAAGTAGATAACTATCGTGTAAACATACATCATAGAAACGAACATGTGATCTTGTGGACACAATAAATGACTAACTGCGAGAACACGAACAATCAAAAAGGTAAATGACAAGATGAGTAACCATGCATGAGATGTGATGGAATAGGGCCTGTTCACCGGGGACGTTCGTTCGGCGTTCGTATACGTGTTCGAATGGTAAACAGAAGGTTCGTGTTCGAGTAGCGTTCGTAAACGCGTTCAAACGTAAATGAAACAGAATGCTTACGTTCGTATGGCGTTCGGAAACGCGTTCGAACGGAATGAGACCTGATGCGTGATAAGGCAAAATGCATGCGCGTTCGAGTTGCGTTCGTAAACGCGTTCGAACGAACTGATACAGAAAACATGCGTTCGTGAGGTGTTCTGAAACGCGTTCGATTGGGGTTACAACATTGACCCTCAAAATGCAGTAAACAACACATACGTGAACGGATGAATAGACGACACCTAATCAATAATAACGGGCTAAAAGGCGCTGCAAAGCATCGTGGTAAAGGATTTTAACCCCTCGACATAGAGGATATTTAATCCGACTTACTAAGCCCATGCGCTAATAACATAATGCATATAAAAAAATAAAGACAACAATATCGGATTTTGTATACCTGATTGAACATATCTTACATTCAACCGAATATACGTCATCCGGCTCGGCGAAGCATCGTGGTAAAGGATTTTAACCTCTCAAAATCGAGGAACTTTAATCTGACTTACTAAGCCCATGCGCTAATAACGTAATGCATATAAAAATAAAGACAACAATATCGGACTTCGTATACACGATTGAACACATCTTACATTCAACCGAATATACGTCATCTGGCGCGGCGAAGCATCGTGGTAAAAGATTTTAACCTCTCGAAATGGAGGACCTTTAATCCGACTTACTAAGCCCATGCGCATCACATTATTACATAAACAAATAACATGCAGAAATTAAATAATGATAATAAACAAATCAATATAACATGAAATAAAATATGTGCCGTATACTCAAGTGGCACGTGGAGTTTTATCCCGAGTACAGATCATACTACTGTCCATTCGGAATCGGCTATGAAATTTATGTCCGGGTTTCCATCCTATATACCACAAGAGGCGACACATTTTCCATTTTATTCAAAACCACAACATGCATCCATAAACGACTCTCATACGAAATAAATAACTAAAACAATTAAAAGATGAATAAAAAATAAATACAAAAAGTGCCCTCAGGTCTAACCTTTTATGTCAACTCTCGGAAGTACTGTACACGGTCGTCGGAAGGGTGGATGCTCTGCGACTCATCTGGTTCACTGGTTCAACATTTTCTCTCGCTGTTTCACTGCTCAAGGTACCGTTTTCGCTCTGTTTTGCTCATGTTTTGCTGCTGTCTTACTGCTGATTTTCGATCACTGTGTTTACTGTATTTAGGCTACTGTTCTTGGTGTATTTGGGCTGCTGTTTAGGTGTGATTTGGGCTGCTGTTTGGGTGTGATTTTCGGTGGTGTTATGGTGTGGTTTGAGGGCTGTTTCGGTGAGGTAAATGGGCTGTTCGGGATGTGTTTTGGTCACGGCAATGGGGGTTCTTTGGCTTGTGATTTTTGGTTATTGAGAGTGAGTGAGGGAGGATGAGATAATTCTTTATTGCTTATAGCTTTTGTTATGTATGAATGCTAGGAGTTTTCTTTTTGTGTGAATGAGCTAGGGGGTGAGGGTTGGTTTCGGTTTCTTTTATAGACAAAGGCTAGGGCTTCTCCTTGTTTGAAAAGGAAGGAATCAATTAGTGTCTTGCAAGGAAAGTCAAAAGATTGATTGGGGATAAGATTTGGTTTAATTAGGAAGTTAATATATTTAATTTTTTTGGTTTAGGCATGATATTTGTTTTTTTAGGAAGGGATATATTTGATTGATTTTAATTTGGTATATGATTTTTAGATTTTATTTAATTCCTCATGTGTTAAATATGCATTTATTTAATTTGGATGTGTTTTATGGGTTTTGGTGGGCTAATTGGGCTTGGGTGTGAGGCTAGCAGCAAAACCAGAAATACCAACACCGTTCGAACGCCGATTCGAACGCTACACGAACGTCCACAATCTGCTTGACGTTCGAACGTGGTCACGAACGCAGCACAAACGAAAATAGTGAACTTGTGAAATGAATCTGATGACATACTTATTCTGAATTTCCCCTTCTGAAGTCCATTTCCCGCGACTTCCGTGACTTAAAAGGTAGTGCCACCAAATGAGACTCATCATATGGACTTATATGCAAAAATGCAGTGCCTACAATGGCTTCATTTCCTGTATTGTATTTCCTCTCTTACCAGCAAATGCGTGTAACATCAAAACATGCATTCAGATGATACAACAGGCAGTTCAATTTGGGGGGAATACAACTGAAGATCATAATGCCTACATCAGCAACTTCCTGGAAGTTTGCGGCACTTTCAATTACAACCGAGCAGTTGAGGAAGCAATGAGTTTGCGTGTTTTCCCATATTCCTTGAAAGACAGAGCTAAGGCATGGCTACATTTACTAACAGCAGGTTCCATCACAACTTTGAACACTCTAGCCACTAAAATCCTTGCAAAGTGCTTTCCCCTAGCCATAATTGCAAATCTGAGGAATGCCATTACATCATTTGTACAACATGACTCAGAATCCCTCTGCGAAGCTTGGGAAAGATACAAAGATTTGCTCAGAAAATATCCTCATCATGAGATTGCAAAGTGGCTACAAGTCCAAACCTAATATAATGGACTTTTTGGACTGATGATAACCACAATTGATGCTGCGGCTAGATGAGCTTTAATGGCAAAAGAAGAAGATCAGGCTTGGGACCAAATTGAAGAAATGGCCAACAATAATTCTTTATGGCCAACAGAAAAAAGCTTGATTCAGCAAATCGCAGGAATCTATGAAGTTGGAGCCAACACAGCAATGAATGCCAAGTTGGATCAGATATGCAAATTCATGGAAACTCTTAGAACGCAAAGCAATATTGGATCCACAAGTTCACCATATGGAGGAGCACCAGAGGCATAATCATACCACCAAAATGAAGAGACGGTGAATTATGTCAACAATTTCAACAGACATGGGAACAATCCATATTCCAACACTTACAACCCAGGGTGGAGGAATCATCCTAATTTTTCATGGAGCAACAATTCAGGGCAAAAGAACAATCCACCACCAGGATTCCAGCAGCAAAACAAAGGCCATGAGTATGAAAAAGAACCAGGAATAACAGAAGTGATGGCCCAGTTGAAAAAGCAAGAAGCGAAATATGATGCTTTAGCAGCTATGGTTCAAAATCAAGTAGCATTGAATCAAATCCATTCAGCTTCTATTAAAGCACTGGAGAATCAAATGGGACAACTGGCCAATGCTCAGAGTTACAGACCGTCAGGTAACCTTCCTAACAATACAGAACCAAATCCAAGGAACAGAGGGAAGGATCAATGTAAAGCTATCACCTTGAAAAGCGATACTGAAATCAACAAAGATGTTGGAATCAAGGCATCCATTGAGGAAGTTCTAAAAGAAAGCAGCGAAGAAGAGCCACAGATGGAGGAAAAATAAGCCAAGGAAAAAGATCGAGAAAGATTCACTCCACCTCCACCTTTTCCACAGTGTCTTCAGAAAAACAAATTGGACAAGCAGTTTGCTCTATTCCTGTAGATATTCAAAAAGCTGTATATCAACATTCCATTTGCAGAAGCGTTGGAACAAATGCCCAGCTATGTCATATTCATGAAAGATATTTTTTCACGAAAACGGAGATTATGAGAGAGTAGCATTGACAGAAGAATGCAGCGCCGTCATTTAGAGGAAGCTTCCCCCAAAGTTTAAAGATCCTGGCAGTTTCAACATTCCTTGAACCATAGGAGAACATAACTTCGGTAAGGCTTTATTTGATTTAGGTGCTAGTGTTAACTTGATGCCTTTTTCCATTTACAGGAAACTGTAAATTGGAGAAGCAATGCCCACCTCAGTTTCTCTGTAACTTGATGATAGGTCGCTCACATTTCCGAGAGGTGTAGTTGGAGATGTGCTGGTCAAAGTCGATAAACTCATTCTCCCAGCAGATTTTATTATCCTTGATATGAAGGAAGACGAAGATGTGCCCATTATCCTCGGGAGACCATTCTTGGCTACCGGTCGAACCATTATTGATGTACAAAAATGATAACTAACCTTGAAAGTACAGGACCAAGAAGTTACCTTCAATGTTTTCAAAACCATGAAATTCCCGAGTGATGAAAAGGAAGAGGAATGTTTCAGAATTGATGTTTTAGATAGTATCATTCAGAATACTGATGCAATGCCACTTCCCATGGATAAACTTGAAGTTTGCATCACCAACATGACTAATAGCGAGCTAGATGCTGAAATTCTGGAATGTATCAACTATCTTGACAAACCATTTCGCTTCAAATCGGCACCACAAATGGAAAGTTTGGAATTACCGAAAAAGAAGCGAATCAAGCCTTCAATTGAAGAACCACCGCAGTTGGAGCTAAAGCTACTTCCCAGTCATCTCAGGTATGCATTCTTAGGAAACTCTTCTGAATTACCTGTGATTATTTCTTCTTCACTAACATTGGAGCAGGAAGAAAAGCTACTGAGAGTGTTACGAGAACACAAGAAAGCCATTGACTGGACTATAACAGACATTCAAGGCATTAGTCCATCGTTTTACATGCACAAAATTCTGATGAATGATGAGTACAAACCCACAGTGGAGCATCAACGGAGATTAAATCTAATCATGAAGGAGGTCGTGAAGAAAGAAATTATCAAATGGTTGGATGTCGGCATCATTTACTCCATCTCTGACAGCACGTGAGTGAGTCTTATGCTGTGTGTGCCAAAGAAATGAGGAATTACTGTAGTCACAAATGAAAAGAACGAGCTGATTATAACAAGAACTGTGACTGGATTGAGAGTATGCATGGACTACAGGAAGCTGAACAATGCAACAAGGAAATATCATTTTCCGCTGTCATTCATTGACCAGATGCTAGACAGATTGGCGGAACATGAGTTCTATTGGTTTCTAGATGGATACTCAGGGTATAATCGGATTGCCATCGCCCCAGAAGATCAGGAGAAAACTATTTTTACATGTCTGTATGGTACTTTTACTTTCCGCAGAATGCCATTTGGACTATGTAATGCCCCTTCTACATTTCAACGTTGCATGATGGCCATCTTCTCAAACATGCTGGAACAAAGTATGGAGATTTTCATGGATGATTTCTCTGTGTTTGGAGACTCTTTCGACCACTGCTTGCAAAATCTGGAAAATGTGTTACAAAGGTGTGAAGATACCAATCTGGTACTCAACTAGGAGAAATGCCACTTGATGGTGTAGGAAGGCATTATGATGGGACATCGAATCTCATAAAAGGGAATCGAGGTAGATAAAGCAAAGATCGAGACAATTGAAAAACTACCTCCACCAACATTAGTTAAAGGGATTCGGAGTTTTCTCGGACATGTAGGCTTTTATAGGAGATTTATCAAAGACTTCTCAAATATTGCTAAACCTCTGCGCAATCTTCAGGAAAAAGAGGTGCCTTTCAACTTCACCAAAGAATGCCAAGAAGCTTTTGAGATCTTAAAACAGAATCTGGTCTCTGCCCACATCATAGTCGCACCAGACTGGGCCCTTCCATTTGAGGTGATGTCTGATGCTAGTGATTTTGCTGTAGGTGCAGTTTTGGGACAACGCAAAGCAAAAATTTTCCACACCATTTACTATGCCAGCAGAACTTTGAATGAAGCTCAACTCAACTACACAACCACTGAAAAAGAGTTGCTTGCAGTTATGTTCACTTTTGATAAATTTTGCTCCTATCTGCTAGGTCCCAAAGTGGTGGTCTACACATATCATTCAGCAATCAAATACTTGATCGTAAAGAAAGATGCCAAACCCATATTGATCTGTTGGGTGCTTCTGCTGTAAGAATTTGACGTCGAGATCCGAGATAGGAAAGAGACAGAAATCAAGTGTCAAATCACTTATCGAGGCTCGAGAATTGAGAAACAGCTGGAAATGAACTGGCAATAAAAGAAAATTTTCCAGATGAACATTTGCTTGCCATGAAACAACACTACATAGTATTGGGAAAATGGCCATTAGAATGGAAACATCAGCAACGAAAGAAGTTTCTTAAAGAAGTCAAGCACTATATCTGGGATGAGGCGTACCTATTCAAATGCTGTGCTGATCAATTACTGAGATGTTGTGTTCCACATGAGGAGGTCAATAATGTCTTGCAGCATTGTCATTCATCACTATACGGCAGACACTTCAGCGGAGATAAAACTGCAGCAAAAGTCCTACAATCAGGTTTGTTCTGGCCCACTCTATTTAAAGATGCTTACTTATTTTCTCTTCAATGTGACAGGTGCCAGAGAACTGGAAATATTTCAAGGAGAAATGAAGGACCTCTGTAAAATATTCTAGAGTTGGAGATATTTGATGTATGGGGAATTGATTTTATGAGACCATTTGTTCCATTATTCGGAAACCTGTACATACTAGTTGCAGTAGACTACATCTCCAAATGGGTTGAAGTAATTACATTACCATCAAATGATTCAAAAGTGGTGATAAAATTCCTTAAAAAGAATATTTTCACTCGCTTCGGAACACCTCGGGCAATTATCAGTGATGGTGGCACACATTTCTGTAACAGATACTTCGATGTACTCCTATCCAAATACGGAGTTACTTAAAAAGTTGCCACTGCCTACCATTCTCATTCAAATGGACAGGTTGAAGTTTCAAATAGAGAGATCAAAAGAATCTTGGTGAGAACCGTTGGATCAACAAGGAATGATTGGTCTACAAAACTGGATGACGCATTATGGGCCTACCAGACAGCTTACAAGACACCCATTGGTATGTCCCAATATCGAATGGTGTTTGGTAAAGCGTGCCATCTGCCACTGGAACTTGAACACAAGGCATACTGGGCACTGAAGAAGTTAAATCTTGAACTACAAGCAACTGAAGAGAAAAGACTCCACCAACTCAATGAATTGGAGGAATTCCACATACAGCCTTTTGAGAATGCCAAATTGTACAAAGAAAAGGCCAAGAAGAGACATGATGAGAAGTTAGCGCGCATACAACTGGAACCAGGGCAGCGGGTATTGTTCAGAAAATCAAGGTATAAAATTTTCCCTAGAAGGTTAAAATCACGGTGGTCAGGTCCATTCTTAATCACTCAAATTTTACCAGATAGAACCATTGAGTTACATGATCCCAATTCTAATGAAACAATCAAGGTTAAAAGTAAGCATGTCAAGCAGTACTAGGGAGAATCATTTGAGCGATAAAAAGAAATTGTCACACTTTCAGATCCAGCCTAAACTTTAGGCAGTCATGTCTAGCTAACAACGTTAAACTTAGTGCTAGTAGGGAGGCAACCCATGCAATTTGTGTATATATTGTGATTTGGTGTGTTTTATTTTTGTATGTTTAATTTTTGCAGGTAAAGTCACATTTCAGGATGGAAGACGTTCTCGTAAATCTTCACAAGTAATTTCCTTCTCTCCCTCAAAACTCTCTGATGAAAGTCTACAAAGCTCACTTGGAACGAATGAGACTGCTGATGATCAAATGTATTCCTAATGACATTCGTTGGATTATTGAAGCACGGGTCCGATTGGCAGGTGAGTCCTCTGACTCTTTTATTTCATATATGCATGCTTAGGAAGAAGCACCTATGCAAAAAAAAGAAGAGTTAAAAGAATGGGTGTTTGCTATAAATGTGCACGCATGACATGTAATACTCGTTGTCGTTCTTTAGGAATGGTGTCTGATATCCGTGAAGATAAAATTAAATTCATTAGGTATGGCTTGAGTAAGGAGTTTTTGGATGACATATCATTGACTCTTTAGACGTATTCCAGTGGATATGTGTATCACACAATTCACATGTTATATACACAATTCCGAAATGAAAGACAACATTTAAGTCTCGGGAATCTGACTTTAAAAGACCTTGTTTGCCAATTTATAAGAAAATTTGATGGGAAGCTTGTCCCTGGCGCATAGACGTCATTCAAACTGTTACTTCTTGTAAATATTATTTAACTAATAAATGTGATTTATTTTGTTATTTTCTTTTATTTTCTCCGACTAGATCCAGACTTTTTGACTTTCACGATATATTTCACTGTTTAGCTAATAATTATCATCTGGCAGGTACTAGTGCTATTATTACTCACCATTTTTAAGGTGTTATAAATTCAACTCATCATTGCACTTTTGAAAGCATCCAGATTTGAGAAAGAAAAAAAAAATGAAAGTAACTTCAAGAGGACGAGTTGTCAATATCTGTGTTTTGTCGTACTAGTGTTGGTTCTAAACCAGAGTTCGTTGAGGCAGCACAGGAATTAGGTCGAGTCATAGCTGAAAGGAATATGCACTTAGTATATGGCGGTGGCAATCTTGGACTAATGGGGATCGTTTCAAGGGTTGTACAGGAAGGAGGTAGTCAAGTTCTGGGAATCATCCCAAAACCTTTGGCGGAGGTGAATCTTAAAGGACCATCAAATGGAGAGGAACTGATCCTGCCAGGTATGTCTGAACGACTGGTGGAAATGATTAACCGTGCTGATGCTTTTATTGCTTTGCCAGGTGGCTTGGGCACGATGGAGGAAATTTTTACAGTGCTATCTTGGGCGAACTTGAACATACACCAGAAACCGATTGGACTTTTTAACGCTAATGGATTTTATGATTTTCTTTGTGTGTTTCTTGATGATGCCCGGAGAAATGGGTTCGTGTCAAAACCTGTAAAAGAAATCCTATTCACTGCCAGAACTGCCCATGATTTAATTGACCAAATTTTAGCCTTTGAACCATAAATTGATCCTATCATTTCCAAGATTCACTGGTCTAATAATGATCGTGGTAAAAAGCGTCGGATAAATCTAGATCTTAACCTTTAATTTTCATTTTAGATGTAGAATTTCAGCTAACCAGGTACTGTTTTCTAAACTCTTCTCTTACTTTTTAGACATTGGGGACAATGTCTCATTTAGGTTTGGGGGAGGGGAATAGTTGACTAGTATCTTGTTTTTATTGTGTTGTTTTTATTTGATTTTTAGTTAAAAAATTTCAAAAAAATTAAAAAATTTTAGAAAAAAAAAAAAATATATATATATATATATATATATTGTTTTTATGTTTTTAATTTGACTAACCAGGTGAAATTGGTGTGAGATAGCTGTGTAAGGAATTTCCACTCCAGAGACGTATCTCAACCTATTTTGTAACAAGTTAAAAGTTTGTTTATTTCCTTTTGAATTATTTAATTTGTGAATTCTCCATAAAACTGAGTAAAATGGATCTCCATATGCTCAGTTGACAGGTATTCCCAACATGCATGGTAATATACAGACATTAGTTGTAATTGAAAAGTTTGTAATATTCAGTACTCTATTTTAATTGGAGGAAGCATCTAAAAAAGCGATGGAATAAAAAAATAATAATAAACATCTGAGAACCGAGCAATTAAGTCCGTAGGGGTGTTGTAACACCTAGTGTCCTAAAGCCAACTGGCTTGGGAGTCACTGGCCCAAAGCTCGCTACATGGATCAAAGATGTTATAAAATAAAAAGAGACATATGAAATCCGAGTAAATAAGTCTGCAGGGGTGTCTTAACACCTAGTGCCCTAAAGCCAACTGGTTTGGGAGTCACTGGCCCAAAGCTCGCTACAAGGATTGAAGATGTTGCTTTCTTTATTTTACGCCAAAAAAAATCAGAAAAAAATATTCCATTGCTAAAAAAGGTGTGAAGTCTGATATAACTTTAGGACAAAAATATTACTCTCTTTTCAACTACACTTATGATTATTGTGGGCACAATGAGTTGAATAATACTTTGTTGGCTGTGTATATGGAGAATGGTAAAAATAATCGGAGAATTTAATTATTTAGTAATTTAGAAAGAAAGAAAACAACTACTAACTTGGATAAGGAGTTTCACCAGTTTAGTCACTAACTTGTTTATTCTCTTTTCTCTTGTCTTTTTTCTTTTGTGTGCATTAGATTGACGTTTGTGGGTAATGTTGTTGTAAGCCCTCACGAGACTACAACTCGTCCACTAGGGACACCTAGGGTTTAAAAGCTTGTTGCATATGCTAAATGCAACTGTGATCCCTACAAAAGTGGCTTAGTTTAATTTTAATTTTTTTTAAAATGTTTATGTTGTTTTGCTCGAAGACTAGCAAAATATTAGGTTTGGGGGTGTGATAAGCGGTAAATATATCAACATTTACCATCCATTTGACTTAATATTTTGTATAGTTTCTTGAGTTTTGTGGTATTTTCCAGATAAATAAAATAACACGACTCTCTGGAATCAATTCGGGACCAAAACAGTGAAAACGGATAAAAATGGCAAAAATGTAAATTTCCCGCTAAAATACGCTGTTTGCTAACATACGCCGTGCTAAAATGCACCGTCTGCTAACGTGCACCGGAGACAGCTAATATGCGCCGGACACATGTCACAATCAGAGAAGTTTTTCTATCATGCGCCTTTACTAGCATGCGCCTGCCACGGGTCAACATCATAACAAATCTGCTAACGTGCACCGGACACGTGTCACTATCAAATACTGCCGACACTCATCATTGAAAATACGTCATTGCTTGCGTTATGTTGACATCAGCATCGCGACGCGTACACCCTTACGCATCACGACGCCGAGCCAATAATTCTATCGACAGCCATGTGTCATCAGCTCCGGAAGTTGCGCGCCACGTGGCGCAATGTGAAAGGTTGTGTGGGTCGCTACGCGCGAGACCCATGGATGCCTATAAATTCAGGCCGATTTCAGTTGTAAATTCATACTCTCTTCTAATGAACTGCTTAAGAATATTAAGAATATTGTATCTTGCTTGTTTATTTACAGCTTTCTGTACTTAGTTTTATTTATTTTACGCAATAGTTCTTTTTTTCTTTACTTTTCAGTCATTATTTTACTTTTCAGTATGAGTAGGTAACTCCCCTCTGCTGGGGTGAAAGGTCAAGCTTTTATTACTAATATTTAGATTAATCTCCCTGTAGGCACTGCATTTTTGTATATAAGTCCCTATGATGAGTCTCATTTGGAGGCACTACCTTTTAAGTCACGGAAGTCATGGGAAACGGACGTCGAAAGGGGAAATTCAGAATAGACATGTCATCAGATTCATTTCACAAGTTCACTGTTTTCGTTCGTGATGCGTTCGTTACCACGTTCAAACGTCAAACGGATTGTGGGCGTTCGTGTAGCATTCGAATAGGCGTTCGAACAGTGTCGGTATTTCTGGTTTTGCTGCTAGCCTCACACCCAAGCCCATTTAGCCCACTAAAGCCCATAAAACACTAATTAAATCATATACCAAATTAAATAAAAATATTAATTAAATTATATACCAAATTAAATAAAACATTAAATAAAATCATGCCTAATTAAAATCAATCAACCAATATTATTCCTAATTAAAAATATATTATTCCTAACATAAAATATTGTATGCATAATCAACACAAATTAAATACTAACTTCCTAATCAAGCCTAAATTTGTCCCCACTATCCTGTATTTACCTTACATGAAACCAAATCATATCTCCCTTTTATGAGAAGATCTCTTCCTTGTCAAGCAAGGACTCACCTTTTCCCTTTGTCTATAAAAGCAAGCCAAAACCAAAGCCATCCGGCTCTCCAACGGACATGCATTTGACAAGCAAGAAAGCTCTCTCACATACACAAACAAAACAAGCAAAAAGAACTTCTTTTCTTCTCCCTCCTAGGATCGAAAATCACAGCCACCAAACACCTCATATCACCGAAAATACACCTCTAAAAACAGTGAGCATAAACCGCATAAAAAATAGCCACATACACGCATAACATCACCACCGAAAATACACCCCCAAACAGCAGCCCAAACACCCAAAAAAACAGTCTCTTATTTTCCGAAAAGCAGTAAGCCAATATTTTGACCAGAATACAGTAGCAATAGTAGCGAATCGAAGTCAAAACAGTAGCTCTAGCAGTTGAACAACGAGGAAAGGCGTGAACCGGTGAACCGGAGGAGTTACGGAGCATCCCCCTTTTCCGACGATTGTGCACCGTACTTCCGAGAGTCGACATAAAAGGTTAGACCTGAGGGCACCTTTCTCATTAGTTTATATTCATCTTTTAATTGTTTATTGAATTCTATTCGCATGAGAGTCATTTGTGAATGCATGTTGTGGCTGTGAATAAAGTGGAAAATGTGTCGCCTCTTGTGGTAGATAAGATGGAAACCCAGACATAAATTTCATAGCCGATTCCTAATGGACGGTAGTATGATCTGTACTCGGGATACAACTCCACATACCACTTGAGTAAACGGTGCATATTTCGTTTTCTATTGTTTTGATGTGTTTATTATTCGATATTTAATTTATGCATGTTATTCGTTCGCATAATGATGTGATCGAGCTCATGGGCTTAGTAAGTCGGATTAAAGGTCCCCTATTTTGAGGGGTTAAAACCCTTTACCACGATACTTTGCCGCACCGGTTGATGTATATTTGGTTGAATGTAGGATGTGTTCAATCGGGTATACGAAGTTAGATATTGTTTCTTTTATTTCTTATATGCATTGGTGATAAAACGCATGGGCTTAGTAAGTGCGATTAAAGGTCCTCTATTTTGAGAGGTTAAAATCCTTTACCACGATGCTTTGTCGCGTCGGATAATGCATATTCGATTGGATGTGAGATATGTTCAATCAGATACACGAAGTCTGATATCATTGTCTTTACTTCTTTATATATGTATTGTGTTGTTTGCGCATGGGCTTAGTAAGTGCGATTAAATGTCCTCTATTTTGAGAGGTTAAAATCCTTTACCACGATGCTTTGCCGCGCCAGATAGTGTATGTTCGATTGGATGCGAGATGAGTTCAATCGGATACGTGATGTCCTACATTATGGATTTGTTTGTTTATGTATGTGTTGTATGCATAAGGTCTGGTTCTGTTCGAACGCGTTCTTGAACGCCACACGAACGTGAACCTTATGTTTACCGTTCGAACGCGTTATCAAACGCTACGCGAATGCGCACGCATTTTCTTAGTTTCATCATGCATCAGGTCTGGTTTCGTTCGAATGCATTCTCAAACGCCACACGAACGAGAACCTTCTGTTTACCGTTCGAACGCGTTTATGAACGGTACACGAATGTGCACCCACTTAATTGAGTCCTTTTCATCAGATTTCGTGCATAATTGTCCCTAGTAGCTATCCCTTATTATGATGAACCTGATTGCTTTTCTGTATTACGCAAGATTGTGTATGTGTCGTTCATCTGTATTCCCCACATGTATAAGTACAATGTGTTTATTAACTTGTATGCTTGCCGTATGTTAATTTATCTTTATGTATGCAAATTGAGACTTAGATTACATGCAAATATGTTGTATGCAAATTCGGATATGTGTTACATGTAAATTTAGATGAATTTGTTGATGTATGCATGCGAACTTAGGGGTAAATCATCCTTGGAAATACGTTGCTTAGGCTTGGTTAGATTATTGCGCAAATCATTTTATTACAAGTGGCATAAGTAAGGGACCATTCCGAACCCAACGGTTTGAGGTCTTCCATTGCAAGGGGTGAGTGCGGCCTTAAATCTCATTTTCCCGGTTCACACCGGGTGGCGACTACATCATTCTCCGGTTAGTCCCCCGCGGGCTACTCCATCTCAACTAGGCCAAAGCTAGAACAGCATGCGTCGCCCGTCGTGTCCCACCAAGTGTCCCTGGCGACTCCACTGGGGATAGAGAATCGGCCCCGAAATATTGTCTTGTGATATTATGATTTGTGCTTTAATTAAGTGTGTTACTGTGGGTGGAAATGAGTTTAATCAAAGGCACTTTTTAAGGCTAGGTAATGCTTCGGTGTCTTCCCTCATTCACTACCTTTCTATAAGGAAAAGCTGTGAAGGCACCTAGATAATCACTTACTTGTGGCCTATTGTGATGGACTAATTTGGAGGACTCGTTGTTTATTCCTGTCACCAAGCGATAAGAGCCTAAGAGGCTAGGGTACGTAAGAGAGCCTCGCTCCACCCTCCATCTGGGGAATCTACAACGGGAAATCCATTTGACAGTCAGTCACAAACCATAACTCGTTGGCACGTATTGTAAGGTATAAAAAAGGTGCGCTCCCTTGTTCGCTCGAACCCTTGAGTGGGGAGACCTAGTTGTGGGTAATCCTTCGCCAGCGAGAGTCTTTATCTACACTCCCACAAACCCACACGTAGACCGGAATTGTATGGCCTTTAGCAACTATTTCCTTGTGCTTGTGGACCATCCTCATTTGGATGCAGTTGGACTTCTTGTCAGAAATGCAAACTTGTTGGGCCATTTAAACTGGGACGAGTTCGTATCCTATGACAATTGGGCCAAAAGCTTCTGAAATATTGATGGGCCACTCTGTAGAAATTATTTATGTATGCTTTTGTTTAGGAACATTGTCGTTTGGATCTATTCGGACCTTTTGTCATGAGGTATGGGCTTGTTGGGCCATTTAAACTGGGACAAGAACGTATCTTATGACGGTTGGGCCAAAAGCTCTTAAAACGCCAATGGACCATTATATGTTTTTGTTTAGGAACATTATCATTTGGATACGGTTGGAATTCTTGCCATGAGATGTGAACTTGTTGGGCCATTTAAACTGGGGCGAGTTCACTCCAATGACAGTTAGCCCAAAAGCTTCTATAATGATGATGGGCCGATTTGTGTGAAAATTTTCATGAGTTGATATATTCCTTGTATCGCATGCATCTCCTTCATCTCATGCATACATATACCCTGTTAACACCCTCTATGTCAAAAAGATATCATAGAGTCCCGTTGGGTTAGGGAAGAGGGAAAACTCACTAAAAGACTGGAAAAAGATATGAGTACATCCGATAGTGAGGTATCCATGATAGATTAGTTGGAAAACGGTCTCGCCAAAATTACTGAACAGTTGCAAGCATTGACTACTGCTATGGCTGGTATGGCTGTACCCCGCGCTGGGGGGGTTCTGAGAATGTGAGGCACGAGGAGCCTCCGAATGGGTTGGGGGATGATATCCCCACTTTTGACGATGACATGGCAGAATATGCAAAAGGAAAAGTGATGGGGTCTCAGGCAGAATTTTAGAAGCTTCGGGATCAGGTTGAAACAGTTACCCGCAAAATGAAGGGTAAGCATGAAGAGTTGTTAGATTATGAGGCAATGACCTTCGAAGAACAGTTGTCTGCTCAGTTCAAGATGCCGGATATGGCTAAGTTCAACGGGAATGGGGATCCAAGGGTTCATCTCCGTCAGTATGTATCAGTTATGAGTTCCATGGGTTTGACAAAGCGACAGGTGCAGAAGATGTTTGGAATGTCACTCGAGAGGGCACCAGTGGTATGGTATCACAGCCTTGAGAAGAAAGTAAGGGAAGATTAGAGGGAATTGGCTGATGCATTCCTGAAACAGTATGTCACGGACTTGGAGATAGATCTATCAATCCGAGATTTGGAGAACACCAGGCAGAAATCTGAATAGAGTTTCAAGGAGTATGTGGACCGCTGGAGAAGCCAGCTCTTAAAGATGTAGACCAGGCCCTCAGAGAAGGACCAGATAAAAATGATTATCAAGGGCACCAAGCCCTCCATCTATGGGAAACTGAGGAGGATGACCTCCATGATTACTGATTTTCGACAGTTGAGGGAAACTGTCATGGATATTGAGGAAGAAGAGGCCAAGAATAGAAAATTCTATGGTCTGAACAGGAGGCCCATTGGGGGGACATCGGGAACAAAGCCCGTTTCTGCTGAGATTGGTTATATCCGAAACCAGAGATTCTCCAACTTGGGTAGACCTTTGTCCAAGGTATTGGAGAAATTGAAGAGACAAGGACTCCTGAAACCTTTAGAAACCAAACCACTCCCAAATCCTCCACCACCACATCTCAACCTAAACTAATATTGCCAATTCCACCAACAGAAAGGCCACGATACCGACAATTGTGCCCGACTCCGCCATGAAATCCAGGACCTTATAGACTCAAAAAAGATACCCGACCCTGAAACAGAACACCCCAACACACACCAGAACCCTTTACCAAATTACCATTATGTCCCGCCACCAACCTATATGATAAACTATGGCCTACCCGAGAACCTTGTCCTATAATCATTTGACCTCCAAGCCGTTTGCCTTGGGATTTGGGATAGTAACAGCGAAGATGAAACCGAACATGGGAAGAGTTTCTGGGCAGACTTCTCTAGTAGTGATGAAGAAGAAGTGAGGGGTATGACACGCAGCGGCCGTTTCTACAATGATATAAGTGATAAGGGTAAATGAGTGTTATCAGAGGGTAGAGAAGTGGCTGAGAACACAGAAGGTGCCGAGTGAGGTGTAGTGCTGCAGCAGTTGAGGAAAACCCGAGCAAAAGTGAGTATCTGGGATTTGTTGTGTGCATCTCAGAAGCACAGGCGGGCCATGGTTGAGGCCTTGAGCAAGATAGTAGTGACGGAAGATGCCAACCCCGCAATGTTTGTTGGGTCAGTGCAAAAGGAGACTTTGCAGGCAATCACTTTTTCTGAGGAATAACTCCCAGCTCATGGGAGAAACCATAATAGACATTTGTTTATAAGGGCTGAAGTAAGGGGTAAAAGGACCTCTTGTGTGATGGTGGATGACGGATCATCCATTAATGTGTGCCCATTGAAGATTTTGGCAAAGCTGTGTATGAAAGCAACGGATTTGGATCCCTCTAGTATGACTATCAAGGCTTATGATGACAGTAAGCGAGGAGTTGAGGGTACATTTGTAGCAGCGGTCAAGGTTGGTCCTATTGAGGACGAAATTGAGTTCACAGTGCTGGATATCCTAGCCACTTTTGCCTTGTTGTTGGGAAGGCCTTGGTTTCATAAGCTTGGGAGCGTGCCCTCCATTCTGCATCAGATGATTAAGTTCCCATATGGGGGAAAGATTGTCACCATCCGAGCTGAGGTAGATAATGTTGTGGCTGCCTTGGAAATAAAACCTTTTCACGAGGTTTTAGATGTCAGCAACTTTTGAGGAATGGGTGGATCCTAAGGTAGCTAGGATCATGGGAAAAATGAAGTTCGAGCCGGGTGAGGGTTCAAAACTGCCAGACTTCAGAGGACATACTACTCGGAAGGGTTTGGGATACACATCTGATGAAGAAAAGCCGAAGATTAAGAAGAAATGGTTGAAACTGGCAGATTGTTTTGTGAAGGCTTCAGGGTATCAGGGTGAGCCTGAACCGATAGAAGTTAACGGGATTGTGGTACCTGGTTTTGAGATCTTCCAAGAGATGCTGGGCAAGAAACTACTAACCGAAAAAGTTGTGGAAGAAGCAGAGAATTGGGAAGAAGAATTGATGAAGTTGGAGAGCCTGACTCTGGGAGAGGATAAAAATCCCGAAGAAGACCTGGCTGCAGAGGAAGAAGTGTCTATAGACGATGAAGACATTTACCTTCCTGATTTGTTTGAATGTACTTCCGCATTATCCAATAATAAAGACATTTCTTTTGCTTACTTGCCCAAGTCATTTCCATTTGCTCTACATGAATCAAGCATATTTGATATCAGTTCATCCAGAACTACTGCATTTAACTTGGGTACATCTGAGAACCCCAAGGAAATTCTGATTGCAAGTGAAGTTACCTCCGAGGAGAGGGAGAAATTAGAAGAAGTATTGGTCAGATATGCCAAAGTATTTGCTTGGTCCTATGAGGACATACCTGGGGTAGAGAGAAACATTGCCCAGCACACAATACCAACTTATCCGAATATGAGGCCGGTGAAACAGAAACTCCGACGGACGAGACCAGAATGGGCTGAGAAAGTCAGAGAATAGGTTAAGAAACAGATAGATGTGGGTTTCCTGGAAGTAGTGACGTATCATGAGTGGTTAGCAAATATTGTGCCAGTACCGAAGAAAGACGGGAAAGTCAGAATGTGTGTGGATTACAGAGATCTCAACAAGGCTTGTCCGAAAGATGATTTTCCTCTACCGCACATAGATGTTCTGGTTGATAGTGCGGCTCTATCTGCTATGTATTCATTTACAGAGGGGTTTTCAAGTTACAATCAGTGCTCATGGCTGAGGAAGATAAGCACAAGACTGCCTTTGTTACCGAGTGGGGTACTTATTATTATAGGGTAATGTTGTTCGGGCTCAAGAATGCGGGAGCTACGTATCAGCGGATGGCCACCACATTGTTCCACGATCTGATGCACAAAGAGATTGAAGTGTATGTGGATGACATGATGGTGAAATCAGAGACAAGAATTGGGCATATAGAAGCACTGGAGAGGTTCCTTCAGAGAGTTGACAAGTACAACCTGCGGCTGAACCCCAAGAAATGTGTGTTTGGGGTAACATCAGGAAAAATGCTGGGGCATACAGTGGGAATGGGGAGGGAATTGACGTAGACTCTGAAAAGATCAAAGCAATCACAGAGATGCCAGCACTGAAGACTGAGAAGGAAGTCAGAGCATTCATGGGGAAGATTCAGTACATCAGTCGGTTCATCACCAAGTTGACGTCAGTGTGTGAGCCTATCTTTAAACTGTTGAGAAAAGATCAGCCGGTAAAGTAAAGGAATGAGCAGTGTCAGTCAGCTTTCGACAAGAACAGAGAATACTTGGTAAAGCCTCCTGTGTTGAAACTCTGAGATTAGGCAGACCTTTGATATTGTATTTGGCCATAGAATCAGAAGCACTGGGGGCAATGATGGTACATGCAGATGAGACAGGGATAGAACATGTAGTTTACTATCTGAGTAAGAAGATGCTCCCGTATGAGGCTTGTTATCAAGAAGTAGAGAAGATCTGTCTTGCAGTGGTATGGGCTTCCAAAAAATTGCGGAATTATTTCCAGTCTTACAAGATCCAGGTAGTAGCAAAGGAGAATCCTCTGAAATATCTGCATTCAGTGCCTTCGCTAGTGGGGAAATTGGGCAGATGGTTAATATTGCTGACATAGTTCGACATTGAGTATCTCACCACCAAAGAGATCAAGAGGCAAGCAATAGCAGAGTTTCTGGCGCTGCAACCTATTGAAGGGGATCAGTATAAGTTTGAATTTCCAGATGAAGAAATCCAAGCAATAACAGTTCAGAGATGGAAAATGTATCTTGACAGAGCCGTGAATTACAAGGGATCCGGGATTGGGATTGTGATAGTGACCCCTGAAGGAGAAACCTTGCCTTTGGCCAAAAGGTTGACATTCAGAGTAACAAACAACATGGCCGAGTATGAAGCATGTGTTTTTGGTTTGACCGCATTGATAGCCTTGAAGGCCGTAAGTGTAGAAGTCTACGAAGATTCTATTTTGGTAGTCTAGCAGATGCGAGGAGAATGGGAATTGAAAGAAGAACGATTGAAACCTTACCTTTTTCACCTCAGAAAGTTGGCACAGGTATTTATTATCTATTGTAAGTTTCAGCACTTCCCGAGAGAATAGAATCAGATGGCAGATGCATTAGCTACACTTGCAGTGACTTGGGAAAATCCAGAAAAGTTAGTGATGAGACCGTTGATACTAACAACAGCCAGAAGACCTGTTTATGAGATAGAAAGAATTCTGGAAATAGAGGTCGATGATGGTAAACCGTGGTATCATGACATTCAGAGGTATCTGGAACATGGGGAACTCCCAGAGGGAGCAGCCAGAAAAGATAGAATAGCCATTCATAGGTTAGCTTCCCAGTATGTGAATTTGAAAGGGGAATTGTACAAGAGGCAAGCAAACGGTATTCAGTTGAAATGTGTGAGAAGAGAAGAGGCTCAGCAGGTAATGGGAGAAGTACACGCCGGAGTATGTGGTCCGCACATGAACGGGTTGAATCTGTCCCATAAGATAGTGAGACAAGGTTTCTACTGGTCGACCATGGAGACGGATTGTACGAAGATGGTAAATCACTGTCATGATTGTCAAGCACACGGTAATTTGAATCATTTTTCGCACACAGAGTTGCATGGGCTGTCAGAGCCGTGGCCTTTCTTAGCATGGGGAACTGATATGATTGGAGAGATTCGACCAAATGCATCAAATGGGCATCGCTTCATAGTAGTGGCAGTAGACTACTTCTCGAAATGGGTGGAAGCCGAGTAATTCTGCAACGTTACAGCGAAACAGATGGCAAAGTTTATAGCTCAGAATCTTATTTGTCGGTATGGTATGCCTCACCATGTAGTGACAGACAACAGAGTTCGGTTTCAAGGAAAGACAAAGGCAATGCTACAGAAATATGGGATAGGCCAACAAAAGTCATCACCGTATAGGCTGCAGGCAAATGGGGCAGTTGAGGCAGCCAACAAGACTATAAAGATGATTTTAACCAAGATGACAGAAAACTGCAGAGATTGGGCCGACAAACTGCCATATGCTTTGTGAGGGTACAGAACATCAGTAAGAACAGCAACATGGGCCACGCCTTACTCTTTGGTCTATGGAATGGAAGTAGTATTGCCAGTGGGAGTGGAAATACAGTCTATGAGGGTATTAGCAGAGGCAGAGTTACCGGAACAAGAATGGGCCGCACAGAGGTTGTGTTGGACAATTATGACCCATAGCGTCACTATTTGTACAGATCATGGTGTTGTTGTACAAATTAACTATGTGACAAAGGAGATTGCACTCTTATCACTTGTGATTAGATCACCTAGATGTATAAATGATAGGAGGTCCCTGTGATTTGTTCCTGGATGGAGAATGATATGAGACAGTATCAGTCCACGAAGGATAAATCATTAAATATCCCTAGTCAGAGTATTATTGAGATTGGACATCGATAAATACATAAAAGACTAGTATTACACTTGTGCGTGTTGTGAGGGCACAACGACATAGTTCTCATATATTTGGGTATAGGATACTCATGCAAGTGTAATAGGATGTTGTGTTTCACCGATGGTACGGGAAACAGCTTCGCTCTGGATAGACCCCCTCGAAATTCCATTGGTAGTATGACTATGTGTCTATGGAAGTCCGAAATCAGGGTAGGTGTATTTGGTCTTAACTTGAGACTTGCACCGCTAATACTTGCGACAATCAATATACTTTAGTTGAGGTCGTCCATGGCTTTAACAGGTTCTGTGTAAGCCAATACTGGGTATATTGAGAATCGTAGTGTGTTGGGTGTGATGTCAAGACGGAAGTGTCACTCCAGTCATATAGAGATGATGGTCACGTAGGTTACGGGACTGGTTCTCTTAAATGTTGCAGCTATCGGGATAAAATGACAAGTTCAGGTTTATCCGATTATAGAGACTAGTCACCAGACATCCGACATGTGCTTCGTACGGGGAAGACACAATTCCAGCCCCAGACCTAGCACGTGATCATCCGATACTGGACAGAAATATGCAATACTACGTATACTACGCCTGATACAGATCATTTATTCCTGTAAGGATATTTCTGGAGAATTGGGTAGGCATGGCGCTTTGCTAGAGGCCAACCTTATCTTGTAAATCAGTACAAACGTAGTACGAGGTAGTTACGTGTTCGGATAGTCCGACGACAGAATTTACTGCCAACATATCCGGGGATCTCATGGGTCGCTTCCCAAAGATTCACCGATGACGTATAACTCGCACTCTAAATAATCTGGGATTAATTAGATGAGAGAGAAAATTAATCTGGGATTAATTACGAAGATATTTTATCCGGGATAAAATATCCATTAATGAGAGATAACGATTAATTGGAATTAATCGATTAATTAATATATTTGATATATTAAACGAAATTGGATTTCGACGCGGAATTAAAATTAGATTTTAATTCAGGCGAACGAATTAATTTAGAATTAATTCGTTAGCGACGTGAATAGTGACTTCGCTAGGCGTAATGATTTAATTACGACGTAACGGAAATTCGTTAATTTGGAATTAGCGAACCCGAGCCCGAGATTATTTGCGAGCGCATTCGCATTTCGAATTCGAGTGCGGCACGTCAAATCATTAGTCGCATCAAGCGTCAAATTAAATATCACTTTGAGTGATGTGAAAACTTGTCACTTGATTTGATTGATTGATGGATTGATTGATGGAAGTTGATGGCTAGCATTTAATGCTATTTGGGAGCCAAAAGTTGTGTTGACTTTTTGAAAGCAAATACACAAATTTGGTATATGTTTATTTTGGATTTTGGAAATCAAATTAACAATATACACAACTTCTCTCCTTCTCTCTATTTCCTCTCTCTCTAACGCCCAAACCAGTGAGGTTTTCTTCTGTTTTTGTCGAGCAGTGTGGGGAGCAAAGAGTGTGATTTTGTGGCAAAATCACAAGTGCTAGCACACTTACGAGACATGCGAAGGTGATAGGGAAGTCCACCCATGAGCCGTGAACCATTCGGCGAAGCTTGGAGCTTGAAGATGATCCTCAAATGGCCGAAAATCAGAGGGTTGTGACAGTGAACTGCCGTGGGCAGTGCAGTGAGCAGAATGAAGTTTTTGTTCATTGTCGCGTGGCTCAACCGATCGATGGGAGTATTCCGCAACTCCGTGATTGTATTCGCACTTCTTTCATGCTTGTATTATGATCTTGGGACCTTAGCTTAAACCTACAGTTTGATCAGTTAGCACTGTTGGACGAGAAGAGAACAAAGGCTTTGTATCATATGCAGTTGTATCATAAGAGACTAGCCCGAGCATTCAACAAGAAAGTACGTCCCACCAAGATCAGAAAGGGTGATTTGGTACTTAAGCAGTCGAGGCCATCGACGACAGATCCGAGAGGAAAGTTCAGACCTAACTGGGAAGGACCCTACATAGTGCAGAAAGTAATGGGAAATAGGGCAATGAAACTGTTTGACTTGGAAGGTAACGAGTTCACTGAGCCGATCAACATGGACATATTGAAGCAATATTTTCCCTGAGAAAGAGAAGACTTAGCAGAAGGCCTAACCCGACGGGATAAGGCAACGCATGCATGCATACATACACGTAACATATTTTGGCATTCGTTTTGTGTTTGTTTTGTATTCACAAGTTTTGAAGAAGAAAAGAGAAAGCGGCAAAGAAAAGCCGATTAGAAACATTAACATACCAGCAGTAGTTTCAGGATGCGTCCCAGGGAGGCGAGGCCCACATCAATACTAGTAGCAGTCTTGGGGATGCGTCCCGGGGTTGAGGCCCACGTCAACACATGTACCAGTTGCAGTTATTGGGATGCGTCCAGGATCGAGGTCCATCACATCATCAGTTTCGGGATGCGTCCCAGGGTCGAGGCCCACATTTTGTCAGCGGTAATGGGATGCGTCCCAGGGTCGAGGCCCCCGTTGTCGGTTGCAGCTATTGGGATGCGTCCCATGATCGAGGTCCGTTGCATCATCATTTTCGGGATGCTTCCCAGGGTCGAGGCCCACTTTTTGTCAGCGGTATTGGGATGCGTCCCAGGGTTGAGGCCCCCGTTGTCGGTTGCAGTTATCGGGATGCATCCCAGGGTCGTTGGCCCCCTGCATCGTTAGTATTGGGATGCGTTCCAAGGTCGAGGCCCATATTTTTTCAGCGGTATTGGGATGCGTCCCAAGGTCGAGGCCCCCGTTGTCGGTTGCAGCTATTGGGATGCGTCCCAGGATCGAGGTCCACTGCGGCATCAACTCAGGTCGAGGCAGCAGGCAAGTTAGATGGCAGCTGGTGAGCCAGGAAAGTGAAAATGCATTGCATAACTTTGATAGGATTGTCACTGTTACACATTACACAAGTCCCATCAAAGTGGGGGGCGACTGTAGGCACTACATTTTTGCATATAAGTCCCTAAGATGAGTCTCATTTGGCGGCACTACCTTTTAAGTCACGGAAGTCACGGGAAACGGACGTGGGAAGGGGAAATTCAGAATATACATGTCATCATATTCATTTCACAAGTTCACTATTTTCGTTCGTGCTGCGTTCATTACCACGTTCGAACGTCAAACAGATTATGGGCGTTCGTGTAGCGTTCGAATAGGCGTTCGAACGGTGTCGATATTTCTAGTTTTGCTACTAGCCTCACACCCAAGCCCATTTAGCCCACTAAAGCCCATAAAACACTAATTAAATCATATACCAAATTAAATAAAAATATTAATTAAATCATATACCAAATTAAATAAAACATTAAATAAAATCATGCCTAATTAAAATCAATCAACCAATATTATTCATAATTAAAAATATATTATTCCTAACTTAAAATATTGTATGCCTAATCAACACAAATTAAATACTAACTTCCTAATCAAGCCTAAATTTGTCCCCCCTATCTTGTATTTACCTTACATGAAACCAAATCATATCTCCCTTTTATGAGAAGATCTCTTCCTTGTCAAGCAAGGACTCACCTTTTCCCTTTATCTATAAAAGCAAGCCAAAACCAAAGCCATTCGGCTCTCCAACGGACACGCATTTGACAAGCAAGAAAGCTCTCTCACATACACAAACAAAACAAGCAAAAAGAACTTCTTTTCTTCTCTCTTCTAGGACCGAAAATCACAGCCACCAAACACCTCATATCACCGAAAATACACCTCTAAAAACAGTGAGCAGAAACCGCATAAATAACAGCCACATACACGCATAAAGCAGCAGCCATACATGCATAACATCACCACCGAAAATACACCCCCAAACAGCAGCCCAAACACCCAAAAAAACAGTCTCTTATTTACCGAAAAGCAGTAAGCCAATATTGTGACCAAAATACAGTAGCAATAATAGCGTATCGAAGTCAAAACAGTAGCTCGAGCAGTGGAACAACGAGGAAAGGCGTGAACCTGTGAACCGGAGGAGTTCGAAGCATCCCCCTTTTCCGACGACCGTGCACCGTACTTCTGAGAGTCGACATAAAAGGTTAGACCTGAGGGAACCTTTCTCATTAGTTTATATTCGTCTTTTAATTGTTTATTGAATTCTATTCGCATGAGAGTCATTTGTGAATGCATGTTGTGGCTGTGAATAAAATGGAACATGTGTCGCCTCTTGTGGTATATAGGATGGAAACCCGGACATAAATTTCATAGCCGATTCCGAATGGACGGTAGTATGATTTTTACTCGGGATACAACTCCACGTACCACTTGAGTAAACGGCGCATATTTCGTTTTCTGTTGTTTTGATGTGTTTATTATTCGTTATTTAATTTCTGCATGTTATTCGTTCGCATAATGATGTGATCGAGCGCATGGGCTTAGTAAGTCGGATTAAAGGTCCCCTATTTTGAGGGGTTAAAACCATTTACCACGATGCTTTGCCGCGCCGGTTGATGTATATTTTGTTGAATGTAAGATGTGTTCAATCGGGTATACGAAGTTAGATATTGTTTCTTTTATTTCTTATATGCATTGGTGATAAAACGCATGGGCTTAGTAAGTGCGATTAAAGGTCCTCTATTTTGATAGGTTAAAATCCTTTACCACGATACTTTGCCGCGCCGGATAATGTATATTCGATTGGATGTGAGATATGTTCAATCGGATACACGAAGTCCGATATCGTTGTCTTTACTTCTTTATATATGTATTGTGTTGTTTGGGCATGGGCTTAGTAAGTGTGATTAAAGGTCCTCTATTTTGAGAGGTTAACCTTTACCACGATGTTTTACCGCGCCGGATAGTGTATGTTCGATTGGATGCGAGATGAGTTCAATCGGATACGTGAGGTCCTACATTGTGGATTTGTTTGTTTATGTATGTGTTGTATGCATCAGGTCTGGTTCCATTCGAACGCGTTCTTGAACGCCACATGAACGCGAACCTTCTGTTTACCGTTCGAACGCGTTATTGAACGCTATGCGAACGCGCACGTATTTTCTTAGTTTCATCATGCATCAGGTATGGTTCTGTTCGAACGCATTCTCAAACGCCACACGAACGAGAACCTTCTGTTTACCGTTCGAACGCGTTTATGAACTCTACACGAACGCGCACCCACTGAACTGAGTCATTTTCATCAGATTTCGTGCATAATTGTTCCTAGTAGCTATCCCTTCGTATGATGAACCTGATTGCTTTTCTGTATTACGCAAGATTGTGTATGTGTCGTTCATCTGTATTCCCCACATGTATAAGTACAATGTGTTTATTAACTTGTATGCTTACCGTATGTTAATTTATCTTTATGTATGAAAATTGAGACATAGATTACATGCAAATAGGCTGTATGCAAATTCGGATATGTGTTACATGTAAATTTAGATGAATTTGTTGATGTATGCATGCGAACTTAGGGGTAAATCATCCTTGGAAATACGTTGCTTAGGCTTGGTTAGATTATTGCGCAAATCATTTTATTACATGTGGCATAAGTAAGGGACCATTCTGAACCCAACGGTTTGAGGTCTTCCCTTGCAAGGGATGAGTGCGGCCTTATATCTCATTTTCCGGGTTCACACCGGGTGGCGACTCCATCATTCTCCGGTTTAGTCCCCCGCGGGCTACTCCGTACTCCCAACTAGGCCACGAGCCTAGAACAGCATGCGTCGCCTAGTTTCTGTGTCCCACATTCCCCCAATTATAATATAAACTATTTAAAACATGACTTAATGGGATACCGCCTTTATGGTCGGTTGGACTTAATTAAATTGATTTTAACCTAACTAAACATGGATACCGCATGTATGGTTGGTTGGAATTAATTATAAATTTGACTTAATCAGGATACCGCCTATATGGTCGGTTGGTAATTATCACGCAAAGTTAATATATTATAATAAAGGAGATATCTAAATTAGAAGTAATAAAAGTGGATCCTCTAACCCCCAACATTTTCTTTATTTTTTTTATTTGCGTTTTTAATTTCCAACATTTACTTTATGTCATTTACTTTATTTAAGCTATTACTAGCCTTAGAGATGTGTCGTAATTAAACCCGTTATCTGGGGTTGTGATGAAATCCAATATCACCGGTTTATAAAGAGTTATTTTATAGTTTGGGTAATATAAATGTTTATTTATTAAGTCTTAAGCTTAATGCTTCTTGTTAACTGGTCATTAATAAGATTGATGTGGTAAACTTAAAATAAACTTGACAAAGGAATTTTAGGTTTCAGCCTTAGACTTAATAACCCATGATCTTCCTTGAGGTAGATAATCCTTTAATAGATTTCCTTACAAGATGGACATATACCTGTCGGGCGGGGGTAGCCACAATTGGAACATAATCTTAATGAATTCAGGTAACTTAGTTGACATAGACATATAATTAATTAGGTTAGACTGAGTATTTGCATCTGACCATCGACAGAGGCTTTTGCATAATTTCGTGTTCCAGGTTAGTAAACCAATATATTACACAAACATAAGATAATCACTTCATCTTTAAAATATATTGGAAGGATTCACAACCCTAGATAGTTTCTTAATATTGAAGTTTCCTTTAATTCACTTTCGCAATGTTTTATTTACTGGTTTTAATTTAAAGTCACTATCCAATCAAACAACCAATCTATTAAATACTCGTAAACATTTGGAGTTTCATCCAAGTCATTAACTCCTCTTTATTAAGCAAGCTTCCCTTGATGTGACATCATTACTTCATTGATCAATCCTCTAATTGATAGTACCTTAGATGAATCATTCTGCTAGACACTTGTGACTTGGCTATCTTCATTGAGAAATGCAGTCATAGATATATCTTGTTAATTGTGTTGATCTTCTTAAATAAAACTTTATCATTTGTTGCACAAAAATATCTGTTTGCATATCGTTTTCATGTCTTTAAACTTACCATGACCAATAATTTATATGTAAGAATGCAAATATTATATAATGTGCAACTTAGCATAAGATGTTTTGTAATAAAATATGATACTTAGGACCCATAAATAATATTTCATGTTCGAAAAGAAAAAATAATAATTTTTCTATATGAAATATTCATGTATTTTTATAATATTAATTAATATACAAATATGATAATTTTAAAACCATAATCCTTTCAACAATTCATGAGTTATTTTATATTGAAATCATCAATATATTTTTCAAATGGTTATTTTTGGATACCTCTCCTGAGATATGACCTACTTTCAATATGAAAAGATGTATTTATGTCCATCAGATATCAAAACATCATCTTTTAATAAACTTGTAAATGCTTAATAAATAAATAAATAGATTTAATATCTTCTGGTTTATAAACAATGAATCACTATTTTATCCATGACATGTTAAAGATCAATTTTAGGAAAATTTTCATGGGAAAAATGAAAAAGTAATTAATGCTTTGATAATTTTTGGTATTCCTCATAAAAATGATATGAAAATTTTTCAGAAAATGATCATTAATGAGTGCCCTTAGGGCACTCGTTAGCATGACTCTTTTATCTATAAGAACTCAAAATCTTTTATTAGCTTATCTTCTCTTTCACAAGAAAAATGAAATTTCACTACATTTTTTCGAAAAAGTTGGAAATCCTCGATTGTTCCATATTCTTATAAAAAATACACTCAAAAATTCGAATTAGAACCTAACAACTAAGTTTTAAATCACTTATCACCAAACTATCACAGGGACATCACCGTACTTTCTCTTCTCTTAATCTGAAAAATTTATAAATCTCTTATCGATGAAACCCATTTTGTTTTATGTAAAACCCAAATTTGTTCATCTCAATCGCTAGGAAATCTCGCAAAATTCATTAAATATGAATGAAGAAGCTATGAATGAAGAAGCTGCTGATGAAGAAATCGTGTCGACGAGCGAGAACCGTAGCATCAGACGCACGACGCATCTGCCATCGAACCTCATTTTTTTTTGTAAAATTGAAAACTAAAAATGGATCGCATAATAATGCTCATAACTTATTGGGTAGCAATAGCAACGAAGAAGCATATATTGTATTGTTGAAAAAAAGATGATTTATATATGATTGATGAGCACAATAACGTATTAAAGAAATCTGTTGGAAAATGTTATAAATCTGGGATTTTTTTTTCCCCGTTTACTGTTAAAATTGACACCAGCTGTTGCTTTGTTAAATGCAAGTCGAATGGTTGATGAGGATATATTTTGGCTTTTCAAGTCAGTTTATCGTTTTGATGTTGTGAATTTTAGTTAGGGTGTTTTCATGATTGTTTGAATTTTATGATATATGTGTGTATGGTTCTATTACATTATGATTTGAAATTTATTTATTGATGGTGGTTTTTTACCTGGAGGAAAAATTCAAGTATCAAGGAGGGGTAAGATGTAGATTTGTACTTAGTCAAAAGTAAATAGTAAAGAAAGAAATATGGTTTGACAGAGAGATCTGACCTAGTGGTATAGAGGAGTTCTCCCGAGAACAAGAGTATCTTGGGGATGAAACGAGTTATGATGCCAATCCGACCACATAAAGAGTGTTAATCTATGATTTTCTAAGAGTTAGTGAAGCCCAACCCAATGAGGTTTATGTCTGTGGAACCCAGCCTATTTGGAAGAGCTAAAGGGATATTTGATCAGTATCATCTGTCTCGGTGTGCCGACTCGAGAAACGAATATGAGATCACAGGTCGACCGAAATTAAAGTCATGTAATGTATGACCTACTTGGGAAGATGTGCTTTCAGAAGGTTAATGATGACATAGAGAAAGCAGCGATCCACAATGGTCGTAAGTCTTGCCAGCCGTCATAGGTCGGTGCAATGACATAATATTGGCAGAGCACAGTCGCCATGGGCCGGTGCAGTGGTAAAAGAATGAGCTACTTTGATTGGCTGGATTATGGGCAGTCGGAGGTGGCAGCAGCTATAATGATGACCTTATGACATTAGCTGACATCATGGTTGGTGGAACAAAATCTTTTGAGGCCAATATAAAGGGTTGAAGTCTCAGATTCAAAGGTTAGCAATTTTCGCATTTCACTATTTGAAAAAGATTTATAGCTCAAGAACTAAAGATAGAGAGAGAAAGTTGGTCAATTACCCAACCATTTGAGAGAATTGTAACGGGCTTGTGTAACACCTGAGATGTTTTATCCCTTTGTGAGTTCATTTCCCCTTTTGTACCTCGGGTCGGTCTTGACCCCGATCAGTAATAATATATCTCACTTTCTCCCATTGACGTAGATAGGAGTCACTCTCTACCGTATTACGTAAACTCTGTGTTTGTCTTGTCTGCTTAGTATATTTGTGTGGTTCCCTATTAAAGAAATAAATTTACTGTTGGGGAGATTTGTTCGAAGGGTTAATTTCCCATAATACCCTTGGAACAAAAAATAGCTGTCAACAGTTGGCTCTGTCTGTGGAGATCAGACCAATAAGCGATACAACATACTAAAACGATGGCAAGGGATGGGAATCATAGAGCTCCAAAGGTCTCGACAGTGGAGTGGATGAAAAAGATAGAGGAAAACCTTCGCTTAGAAAGGGAGAAAGCTATGGAGGATAAGGAGGAAACCCAAACCTTTATGAAAGCAATGATGGAGAAGATAGAGAAGTTAGAGAAGAAATCAGAAAATTAGACTCATGCGGGGCCTAGTCGTAGGAATGAAGAAATTGCTAGTGGTAAAAGACCACTGGGTGGAGAAGAGGAGCAATAGATTAGAAGAAAAAACCCTCATAAGGTTAGGTTGGTGGTCGTGGCCAGTGTCGCGCCAGTGGAGGAGTCCGGGGAGAGGCGTGACAATAGGTGAACCCCAGAATCATCCAGTAACAGCCCATGCTTTGGGGAGAGTGACCTGGGCCATTATCAAGAATGAGGGCATAGAGTTCCGAGTGGGAGAAAATACCATGCTCGGTGAAGGAAGTATGAGAGAGTCTCCAGTAGAGGCTAAGAGGATACGAAGGGCAACTTACAGGATTGGTTCCAATGAGAGATAAAGAGATGAGGGATGATCACACGAGGAGGTGCTTGAGACGATCAAGACATGGAGATGAAATCTCCATTCATAAAGGAAGTATTAGAACTGGAGTTATCGAAGAGGTTCTCCATGCCTACAATAGATGTCTACAAGGGAAATACAGACCCTGAGTCCCATGTTGAAAAGTTCATCTTATTCATGGAGATCCAAGATATGGTTGAGGAAGTAGTCTGTAAGGTATTCTCATTAACTTTGGGAGGACCAGCCAGCTTATGGTTCAAGAATCTGACTCTTGTGAGTATCAACAGTTTCTCCAAGTTGACAAAATCTTTTTTACGCCACTTTAAATGGGCGTGTTCACCTAAGAAAATATTTGGGTCTGGGAAGAATAAAGCAGCGTTACGACGAGCCGCTGAAGAACTTTTTAGATAGATACCACAATCTGGTATTGGAAGTGGGGGCGTATGAGTCCCCATAGGCATTGGAAAACTTTAAATGAGCAGTGAAGGTTAGGAGATTGTGGTCGCACCTTATGATTCAAGAGGTTTTAGACTACGCAACAACCTTGGAGTAGACAATGAGGTTTGTGTTGTTAGAGGAAGAAGAGAAGATAGCCGGAGGAGGTACGACTTGGGAGAAGAAAGAATCAAAGCCAGACATCCACCGTGACGGTGGCGTGGAGGGGACCAAGCCCAAGGCTGCAAGAATTCAAGCCCATGACTGAAGAAAACCCAACACCCGAGAGAAGGCCTCTGATCAAGGTTACACAAGTCACATGGGGCACAATATACACGACTCTCAACATTCATTTGTCACAGATAGCTCGGGAAATGATTGTTAACAGAGCCTGAACCGAGAAGGTTCCCAGTAGAAAATAGGGACACATAAGCCTATTATGCACATCACAATACAAGGTATCATGACACCGAGAATTTCAGAGACTTATAAGAATAGGTGGAGGACTTGGTGAGGAATGGTTACCTCAAAGAATGCATTGATCATTAGGCCATGAAGGCGATGAAGATAAGGGAGCGGGGGTCAATGTTCGCCACTACTGAGGGAAGGACATTGGCAGGGGACTCAAATTGGTCAAAGAAGAATTATTGCCAAATCAATAGGCCCGAGGTGATAACCACTGAGAAAGCCTAAAAAAATTGAAAAAGTTCATGTTGGTGGCAATAATGTTTACAGAAATGGATACTCAAGGGGTGAGTTACCCTCATGATAACGCACTGATAATCAAGGCCAACATCGGCGGGTCAGAGGTAGAAAAAATATTGGTAGACCCTAGTAGTGCAGTGGACATTATATCCAATGAAGCCATGAATGGGCTGGGAGTGTAGTTCACTACTTTGATCCAGGATCAAACCCAATTGTATGGGTTTAGGGGATCTACAGTTATTCCACTAAGTTGGGTATATCTAACAATGACCATTTGGACAACCCCCTATACTAGGATTATAATGATGGACTCCATTATGGTAGATTGTTTGAGTAGTTATCAGGTGATTTTAGGGAGGCCCTTCATGATAAATTCTAGGGTAGCTATGTCGAGCTACTACTTGAAGTTGAAGTATGGGTGGGGTAGTGTGAGGTAGCCAAAAATTGGCCATGAGCTATTTTGCAGAAATATCCAAAGAAACCATGTGTATTGATAATGTCGCATGGCAAAAGAGGAAGGAAATGAAAGAGGACGTAGTTGAGGTGGAATCAACCGATCCTTGACTCGAGGGCCCTAATCAGTATAGAGGAACATGAGAAAAGCTATAGCCAGTGATGCTCTTTGACTTAGAGAATGTAGTTAAGGTTGGGGTCAGGTTGGAAAAAACTATGAAGCGGGAGCTCATAGACTTCCTAAGGAAATACGCGGATGTCTACAGATGGAGCCACATAGATATGCTCATGATAGATCATCGGGTCATCAGTCACCGCTTATCAATAGACTAGGCTCATAAGGCGATGAAGCAGAAGAGAATGACCTTTAATCAGGAACGGTACGAGACCACTCACGTAGATGTAGATAAGTTGATGCATACCGGATTTATAAGAGAAGTCAAGTATCTGGAATGGGTATGAAATGTGGTCTTGGTGAAGAAAGCCAATAACAAGTGGAGAATGTGTATGGATTTCTCCAATTCGAACAAGGCTTCCCCAAATGACAACTTTCCACTTTCTCAAGTGGACTAGCTGGCAGAGTTAACTGCTTTCCATGGGCTTCTAAGTTTCATGGATGCATTTTCAAGATAAATCAAATTAGAATGTTTCCCGAAGACGAGGAAAAGAGTGCCTTTATCACGGATTAAGGGTTGTTTGCTACAAGGTGATACCCATCGGATTGAAGAATGCATGAGCGACATATCAAAGGCTGGTAAATTGAGTCTTCAAACCTCTCATCTGAAAAATAGGTTTATATCGATGACATGATTACAATGACAATGTTGCCCAATAATCATTTGAAGAACCTCAGTGAAACTTTTGAACTCCTGAGGATATATTAGAAGAGGTTAAATCTAGAGAAATTTATTTTTAGAGTATCATCGGGAAAGTTTTGGGGGTATATGGTCAGTGCTGGAGGCATCAAGGCCAATCCTCAGAAGATCAAGGTAGTGCTAGACCTAAAATCGCCAAAGACGGTAAAAGAAGTGCAGAGCTTGACTGGTTGGGTAGCAGCACTTAATCGGTTCATTTCTAAGGCCACCAATAAGTGTCATGTCTTATGCCAGCTGATCAAGAAAGCAAAGAAGGATGTCGAGTGGACGAGCAAGTGCGAGGATGCATTCCAACAGCTTAAATGGTACCTGACCCGACCTCAACTTCTGGCTAAGCCAATTCCAAGTGAGATATTATTTTTGTACAGCTATTTCAGAGCATGCTGTAAGTTCAGTATTAGTATAAGAAATGGATAAAATTCAGAGGCGGGTTATTATTATAGCAAGACATTATTAGATGCAAAAACCCGACACTCGGCCAATGAGTTGATGGCCTTATCATTAGTTACAACAGCTAGGAATTTACGCCTATACTTCCAAGCTCACCCCATTGGGGTATATATTGACCACCAACGTAATTAAATATTGCATAAACCTGAGACCTTGGGTAGTCTAGTAAATTGGTTGGTAAAGCTTAGTGAATATGATATATCATATCTGCCTCGGGTGTCAAGAGGCAAGCTCTAGCTGACTTTATGGCTGAATTCACCAGGCCCCAAGTTATGGTGGTCATGGAAGAGAAGAATTGGAATTGTTTGTTGATAGGTCGGTCAGCTCGCAAGGATATGGGGCTGGTGTCATCATTAGTAATAGGTATGACGATGATTTAAGTTATGCTATGAGATTTCGTTTGAGGCAACTAATAAAGACATTGAGTATGAGGTAATCATGGCCGGTCTGAGGCTCTGTGAGGTGCTCGGGGTTAGAGATGTGGTTATGAATAGTGATTTGCATCTGGCCATCCAGCAGTTGAATTATAGGTTTCAGGCAAATGAGCCAAACATGATAGCTTACCTCATGGAGGTAAAGAAGTTTGTTGAAGGAATGGAATGTTACATTGAGCAGGTCGATTGAGAGAGTAACTAATATGCAGATTTGTTGGCCCGACTAACGTCATCCATCAAGTCTAAATCCATCGGGTAATTTATTTAGAGATTATTGAGGTAAATAGTATAAGAGGTTCAAATGTGATGGATGTAAAGGTTGAAGTTAAGCCAATTTGGATGGACCCGATCAAGAAGTACCTGGAGTTCGGGGATTTACGAGGGGACAAGAAGGAAGCAAGGAAGCTGAAGTATCGAAGTGCCCATTTTTTTCCTG